>JAKCPB010001351.1:0-121626 GCA_021442155.1 Cymbidium sinense
AAACTATAAAGGCCAAGGAGGACCACCCAACCATAAGCAATAAAATTGTACAGAAAGGAACAAGGCCGAGGCAAACAAAACCCCTTCCAAATCCCAAAGAGCAGACAATCACTACAAAGGAGAAAATGGGGAGACAACAACCATAGAACAGCTAACTCCAATTCACAAGGCAGATGGAACCAACCAGTAGAAACCTCTAAGCTAAACTAGGAAAGGAGAATAAGAGCCAAAAAAAAAATCCAAAACTAAGCCAAGCCATAAGAGGCCAACAATAGCCATAAAAAAATAACCACCCAAAACTACCTGGCAGATGAAAGAAACAAATAGCAGCAACCAGCAAAACCAACCATAACATCTATAAATCTAATTCAAAAAAGGCCCCAGCTAGCCAAAACTAGAGGCAAACCCAACATTCATTGATAAAAGGGTTAGGCCAAATCCAGCACAGCCATAACCCAAGAGACACAAAGCATGAGCCAAAAAATAAAACCACCAAGCTTAGAGAGGATAAAAACCAATAAAATAGCACCACAATGACCCAAAAAAAGGTCGGCAAGTATACAATGGGGTAAAGAGAAGGGGTATAAGTATAGAAATAAACTTAGCAAAGACCACTTTCTAGTGAGGGGAGCACAAAAATAACAACAAAAAATAGACTGAATAAAACCACCATAGCAAAAAGATCAACAAAAGAGCAGAAGGTTAAAATCTGAGGTAAGGCAGTCCAGTGTTATCCAGATTGACCAGACCACACAGATGCTTAGGTAAGCTATAGTTATCAAATAAAGTGAGCTCATTTAATTCCCCTCCCAAATTATCCAGGAAATTAGCACAAGCATTACCTTCATGAAGAATGTGAGAAATTTTGTAGCAGACTTGAGAAAGAAGCTTTTTAGTGTGATTAAGAAGATAAAATAAGTCAACATTTCCCATTTTATTATTATTGAGCATATCAAGTAAAAGAAGAGCATCAACTTCAATCCAAATATTAAAGAGGCCTTTACTTAAACAAATATCAATAGCTTTGTTAACATCCATGAGTTCAGCATAAATAATAGAACAAGCTTTGAGGGGGTAGGCAAAAGCACAAATGATAGTGCCTTTAGAATCCCTAAGAATTCCACCACAGCCATATTTGTTTGGGGAAACAGAACCATTAGTATTGATCTTAATAGAATTTATCTTAGGCTTAATCCAATGTATAATCCTAATACTCTTGTAGGAAGGATCATCATGCAAAGTGATACCCAATTTTTTAGCCACAAATTTATAACCTCTAAAGTGAAAATTGCTAATTAAATTTGCATTAAACATAGCATGAATTTTTTCTTTTGTTCTAACAAGGATCCTTTTATGGTTCATAGGGATGACATGATATTTAGCATCATTTCTATCCATCCAAATGAACCAAATAAGGCTAATAGCAATTAAAACTTTGATATGACCTTTCATAATTTTAAGGAAACAAACTTCAAGAGAGAGCCATGAAAATAGTTAGTGTTAAATAAATCATCATACCATATCCAAAGTTTGGAAGTAATAGCACCATTAACAAAAAAACATGATTAACATTTTCAATATAAAAGCAACAATAGTAGTTAAAGGTAAAACCCTTTAAGCCAGAGCAAGGAATCAACCGGATGAAGTTATTAAAAATTCTCCAAGCTAAAATTGAATAAGAAATGGGAATGATATTGTTCCAAAGTTTAATGAAACATTAGAGGTGTTATTTTATTTCTAATTAAATTCCAAACCCTTTAAGAATGAAATCACCATTATAAGAGAGCTTGAAAAGGATTTGATCCAGTTTATTAGAAAAGATAATGATGTTGCAAAGCTTGACAAAAAATAGAAATAGAATTTAGTTCTCAAGTTTGTTCATTCCAATAATTTTAGGTTGTAGGTTTAGTGTTGTAGGTTTAGGGTTTAGGATTTAGGGTTTAAGGTTTATTTTTTAAATTAAATAAATGGTAGGTTTATGTTTATTTAGTATATTAAGTTTATTTTTGTTTATTTAAAGTTTAACGTTTAGGGTTTAGGTTTAGGTTTAGTTTGGTTTAGGGTTTAGGTTTAGGGTTTGTTTTAGGTTTAGGGTTTAGGGTTTTAGGTTTAGGGTTTAGGTTTAGGGTTTTGGGTTTAGGTTTAGGGTTTAGGGGTTTAGGGTTTAGAGTGTAGGTTCAAGTTTTAGTTTAGGGTTTAGGTTTTTGTTTTTTAATAGAGAACAAATTAGATTCAACATTTCTTCTTTTGATTTCATCAACCAAGTAACACACCAAGTTTTCTAAGACACAACATAGATAAAAAATGAGCACATAGAGCAAATCAAAACCCTAGATAACTAGAACTCTCTATAATGACACAATTCCATAATCAAGATCGAGTTCTAGTTTGTTTCCAATTTGAACCACCTCGCATCTCGAGTAGGGATCCACCATCATATCCTCGATGTCTCCTCCGCCACCACCACAGTTGTAACCTCCGTCGCTCCTCCCGCCTCCATAATCACCAGCCACACCACCCTCCATATCCATCAACACCTCCATCCCCACCACCACCGCGATAACCGCTCTCCACCTTCCTCCACCATATCTAGATCGATGGTTAGATGATATTCCTACCATCAAGATTCTCCATTCTTTATGTTCTTATGTTTTAGTTTAGTTTTTTTAATTTATTTAGTTACTTTAGGTTTAGTTTAGGTTTAAGGTTTAGGGTTTAGGGTTTAGGTTTTAGGTTTATGTTTAGGGTTTAGTTTAGGGTTTAGGGTTTAGGGTTTTGGTGTTTAAGGGTTTAGGTTTAGGTTTAGTACAATTTAGGGTTTTTAAAGTTTTTTAATTAAAATTGGTAGATTTAGGTTTATTTAGTTCATTTAGTTTATTTTATTATTTTATTTTATTTTATTTAGGTTTATTTTTATTTTATTTAATTGAGTTTACTTATTTTAAGTTTATTTATTTTAGTTTAGGTTTTATATTAGTTTATTTTTTTTGTTTAGTTTAGGTTTTGGTTTATTTTTGTACATGTTTTATTTATTTTATTTTAGGTTTAGGTTTATTTAATTTTGTTTATTTGATTTTATTTAGGTTTAGTTTTAGTTTATGGTTTAGTTTTATTATATTTTTTTTAGGTTTTTATTTATTTAGTTTTTTATTTAGTTTTATTTTATTTTAGTTTATTTTATTTTAATTAAGTTTAGTTTTTATTTTATTTAGGTTTTTATTTTTAGTTTAGTTTAGGTTTTTAATTTTATTTTAGTTTTTATTTTTATTTTATTTTTTTTTAGGTTTTTTTTTTAGGTTTAGTTTATGTTTTAGTTTATGTTTTATTTTATTTTAATTTTTTTTTGGTTTTTTTTTTTTTTAATTTATTTTATTTTAGGTTTTATTTAGTTTAGGTTTTAGGTTTAGGGTTTAGTGTAGTTTAGGTTTTTTAGTTTTGGGATTAGGTTTAGTTTTTAGGGTTTGGGTTTAGTTTAGGTTTAGGTTTTTGGTTTTATTTTTTAACAGAGAACAAATTAATTTAACATTTCTTCTTTTGATTTCATCAACCAAGTAACACATAAGTTTTCTAAGACATAGTGCATAGATTGAGTGATAGAAAACAAACCTATAACTAGAACCGCCTCAGTAAAGACAGTTATAAGAGATCATTTTTAATTTTATTTTATTTAGGTTTTTTTATTTAGGTTTATTTTTATTTTATTTATTTTTATTTTATTATTATTTATTTTATTTTATTTTTAGGTTTAGGTTATTTTAGTTTTATTTCATTTTATTTTTTAATTTTAGGTTTTTTTATATAATTTATTTTTAAGTTTTAGGTTTTGTTTAGTTTAGTTTATGATGTTTTAGGTTTAGGTTTTGTTTTTTAGTTTTTTTGGTTTAGTTTATTTTTAGGGTTTAGTGGTGGTTTAGTTTAGTAGGTTATTTGTGGGTTTAAGTTAGTTTTTAGTTTAGTTTAGGTAGGTTTTAGTTTTTATTTAGGTTTAGGATGTCTTTTGGGTTTAGTTTTAGCTTTTGGGATTTTACAGATTTATTTTTTTTTTGAAATTAAGTAAACTGGTTTAGGTTTATTTATTTATTTTATTTATTTTATTTATTTTATTTTATCTTTTTTATTTAGTTTATTTTATTTTATTTATTTTATTTATTTTATTTTTTAATTTAGTTTATTTTTTTTATTTTAGTTTATTTTTTTTAGTTTTATTTATTTTATTTTTTTATTTTATTTTATTTTATTTTTTGGTTTTAGGTTTTTATTTTATTCTTTTTAAGTTTTATGTTCATTTTAGGTTTATTTTATATTTTATTTTTAGTATTGGTTTATTTTAGTTTATTTTTTTATATAGTTTTTTAGTTTGGTTTATTTTTTAGTTTAGTTTTATTTATTTAGTTTAGTTTATTTTATTTAGGTTTAGTTTTATTTTATTTTGCTATTTTTAGGTTTAGTTTTTTTTTTTTAGTTTTATTTTTTAGGTTTATTTATTTTTAGGTTTTATTTAGTTTTTTATTTATTTTATTTTAGGTTTATTTTATTTTATTTCACATTTAGTTTTATTTTATTTAGGTTTTATTTTTTAGGTTTATTTTATTTTTTTAGTTTAGTTTTGTTTATTTTATTTGAGTTTAGTTTTATTTTCTATTTTATTTTATTTATGTTTAGGTTTAGGTTTTAGGTTTTAGTTTATTTTATTTTATTTTATTATTTATTATTTTAGTTTCTTTTTTATTATTTTTATTTATTTACTTTAGGTTTAGTTTATTTTTAGGTTTTTAGGGTTTAGGTTTAGGGCTTAGGGTCTAGGGTTTGATTTAGGGTTTAGGTTAGGTTTAGGGTCAGGTTTAGGGTCAGAAGTAGGGTACATGTGGGGTTTAGGTTAGTTTGGGTTTGGGTTTAGGTTTAAATTTTAAAATTAAATAAGTAAATTTAGGTTTATTTAGTTTATTTTATTATTTTGATTTAGGTTTATTTTTATTTTTTATTTAGTTTAGTATATTTATTAGGTTTAGTTATTTTATTTTATTTTTTTTTTTACTTTTATTTATTTTATTTTATTTAGGTTTATGTTTTATTTTATTTTTTGGTTTAAGTTTTTATTTTATTTTAGGTTTATTTTTAGGTTTTATTTATTTATATGTTTAGCTTTATTTTAGTTTATTTTATTTTATTTATAGGTTTAGGTTTAGTTTATTTAGGGTTTTATTCATTTTATTTTTTTATTTTAGTTTAGGTTTAGGTTTATTTTAATTTTATTTTAGGATTAGTTTTTTTTAGTTTAGTTTTTTTTTTATTTATTTTTTAGGTTTATTATTTTTTTGGTTTTATTTTAGTTTTTTATTTTATTTTATTTTAAGTTTATTTTATTTTATTTTAGATTTAGTTTTATTTTATTTAGGTTTTTATGTTTTTTAGTTTAGTTTATTTATTTATTTTAGTTAGTTTTATTTTTATTTTATTCTTTTTTAGGTTTAGGTTTTAGTTTGTTTTTTATTTTATTTTTATTTTTTATTATGGTTTAGATTTATTTATTTATTTTATTTTTAGGTTTTTTAAACTTTTAGGTTTTATTTTTAGGTTTAGGTTTTTTAGGGTTTTTCTTTATTTAGGTTTGTGGTTTAGTAGGGTTTAGTTTATTTGTGGTTTATGCTTTAGTTTTTAGGTTTAGGGTTAGGTTTTATGGTTTAGTTTAGTTTAGGTTTTATTTAGTTTAGGTTTTATTTTAAAGTTTAGGTTTTAGGTTTTATTTATTTTAGTTTTTTATTTTAGTTTAGGTTTTAGTTTTTATTATTATTTTATTTTTATTTTCTTTAGTTTATTTTTAGTAGTTTTAAGTTTTTTTTTTTTTGTTTTTATTTTTAGGTTTAGTTTTATTAGTTTTATTTATTTTGTTTTTATTTTATTTTTATTTTTATATAGTTTTTTTTATTTTATTTTATTTTTTATTTTTATTTATTTATTTTTTTGGTTAAGTTTATTTTATTTATTTTATCTTTTATTTATCTTATTATTTTATTTAGGTTTATTTTTTATTTATGTTTTCTTTATTTTATTTTATTTTTATTTTATTTTTTAGTTTTCTTTTATTTTATCTATGTCTTATTTTATATTTTGGTTTGGTTTTTTAGGGTAAGTAGAGTAGGTGTTTAGGTCTGGTCAGGGCCTAGGGTTGTTAGGTGGGTAGGTTTAGTTGGAGTTTAGTGGTAAGAGGCTCAGGTTTAGGGTCAGTGGGGGAGTGGAGTTTAGTGGTCAGGCTCAGTGGGTTTTAGGGTTTAGGGTCAGGTGAGGGTTTGGGTTTAGTAAGTAGAGCAGGAGGGTTAGTAGTTAGGTTTTAAAATTTTTATTTTTATTTTTAATTACAAACCCCAGAGGGTTATATTTAGGTATATTTATATTTTATTTATTTTAGTTTATTTATTTTAGGTTTATTTATTTTAGTTTAGGTTTTTTTATTTTAGTTTATTTTTAGTTTTATGATTTGGTTACGTTTATTTTAGGTTAGTTTAATTTTTAACTTCTTTTAGGTTTAGGTTTTATTTTTTATTTTTAGGTGTAATATTAAATTTTTATTTATTTTTTTTATGTTTAGGTTTTACATTTTTATTTTTGGTTTATTTTAGATTTTATTTTTTTTTTAGGTTTAGGTTTACTTTAATTTATGTTATTTTATTTATTTTAGGTTTTAGGTTTAGTTTATTTTAGGTTTAGGTTTAGGTTTTATTTATTTTAGTTTAGTTTATTTTAGGTTAGGGTTAGTTTATTTTATTTTATTTTAGGTTCAGGTTTTTTTTTTTAAAGTTTAGGGTTTAGGTTTTATTTTGTATTTAGTTTAAAGTTTAATTTTAGGTTTATTTTTTGTTTAGGTTTTAATTTAATTTTATTTTATTTTATTTTAGGTTTATTTTATTTTTATTTTAGGTTTAGTTTTTATTGTATTTAGATTTTGATTTTTTAGTTTAGTTTAAGTTTTTATTTATTTTATTTTAGTTTAGTTTTTATTAATTATTTGATTTTTTTTTAGGTTTAGGTTTTAGTTTATGTTTTTATTTTATTTTATTTAATTTTTGTTTAGGTTTTTTCATATATTTTATTTTTTGATTTTATTTAGTTTAGGTTTAGGTTTATGGTTTAGGGTTTAGGGTTTTGGATTTGTTTAGGGTTTAGGGTTTAAGGTTTAGGGTTTGGAGTTTAAGGTTTAGGGTTTAGGATTTTTATTTTTTTGGCATAGGGTTTAGGGTTTAGACCTCCTTGGGGCTTGTTAAAGCCTCGTGTTCCTAGGATTTCCAGACTATATACCCCTTACCATTCAGTCTTATATAAATCAACAACACATGAATGGGAATGAGAATTCAAAATTCATACACTTAAGCTATAAGCACATGCATTTCTTATGTATTTATAACTGGGATCATAACACATATTATTATTCATTTATAAGAAAAAACATTTGGATTTAATAGTGATAATAGCCACACATATATTAAATTAAATCAACACAAAGTTTACATAAAGGAAATCCATTTTATTTTACTTGATTTTGAAAAGATGGATGCATGTATTCAAATGACATACCAAATTTAACATGATTGGAAGAGGACAATCAAATATAAGCATGTGATTCATTCAACCAAACTAGTTCTTAAGGACAATCAAATCAAAAGATTATTTAAAGCAAACCAAAGCTTTTTATTAATTAAGTTTTGGATTTGATTTGATTTAAAGGAGAAGAAATCATCACTTGTTGTTTTAAACCCATTCCCACATTAGTGATTTGATTTAATTTAAGGAAATGTAATTAAGTTGATTTTATGGGTTAATTAAGTTGAACCCTTAATTAGATGAATTAATTACCCTTACATGTCACCTTAAAGTAATTAACTAAATAATTAGCCAACATGATATGCATGGAAAATAAACTTGCAATGATCTAGGAAATAAAAGGGCTAATGGAATTGGCTCATGATTAATAGTTAATTAGATTAAAGGACTTAATTATTCTTATGGTTTTACACATGTGGACTAACCATAATTTCATTAAACTCCTTTAAATTACCTAAGGATGATTTTGATTTGGTTTGATTGATTTGATTAAGTGATTTAATTAATTAGTTAAATCATAATTAATTTCATTTTAAAAGGGTGAAATGAACTTAGGAAAGGGTCCCAACCTATTCCATAGTTTACTATTGAACAATGATTAATAAATTTAATTAACCAATTTATTACTGTTCATGGGATTAATTAATCATTAATTAACTTAAAAGAGTAGTTAAGGTTTAGTCAATTAATTTTCTAATTAATTAGAGCAATAAATCCCAAGAAAATCATGGGAGTCAAAGGTCTTAAATTAACCCATAAAATTTGGGATTAATTGCTCAGTAATTAAAAGTAATTAATACATTTTGTAATTAAACCTTAATTACTATTCAAAATTAGTTAAGATCATTTTTAATTAATTCTCTTCTGAAATACCTTTTAAATTAGTACTTATTTGCATTATTTTTATTTCTCTATTAAATTTTATGATTTTTAGAAGTTTTAGCCATTAAAAATGATTAATTAAGCCTAATTAAAGCCTAATCCTATTGCATCATGTGGTGCGCTGATGCAGTGCACTTTCCACATGTTGCCACGGGATTGGCTACTTAAAACTTAACTTTCGGCCTATGTGGCTGGTGGATCGCTTTCGTTCTCGTCGATCTAAGATCAGGATATGATTAATCCCATAGCTTAATAATTAAATCATCATTCGCGGATCTAATCATGATTGTTCATTTTGATCAGAAAAATGGTGTGTGATCTAACATCACACAAGTGAGGAGAATGGAGTCCATCCTCCATTGCTCCTTGATCAAGCTTACTGGCTCAGATCAACTCAAGGATCCCACACCTTCCGACATCATGGAGGGATCCAATGATCAAGATCACATGAGATGCAAGTTTTTCGTCAAAAAGCTCCATTTTTCTAAGGATCGATTTTGGAAGCATACCTCGAGCTCAACATGGTAGCTCGAATGATTGGACTAGTGAATGTTGAAGCAATTGGATCAATCCCTTGACATTTGCTCGGAAGGACATGAACCAATGATTTGGAACTCGGCTTTGATCGAAGTCCCACCTCCGGTGCTTGTGAATCTTGGGAGATGATTCATTCTTGCTCAACGAGGCCTAGGGAAGGAGTGTGCAAAGTTAATTTAAGTTTGATGGACAAATGGGTAAGTTATGTCAGAAATGGAAGTGTCCTATTTCAGGATGGATGGGAATGGCATTTTTTGATCGAGGAATTAGCTTGGGAGCTTAGGGAAGTCTTGGGTATCTAGGGCTCTGAGAAATTAATTTTATTTGTATTTGAGTGAAAATGAGGGTGTATACCTTCATCATCGATGTGGGATCGGGTTTGGATTCTGGTGACCTTTCGACCATCTCAGGGACTCATGGGTGGCTAGGAGGAGGTGAGTTGGCTCGACTTGGTTGTTTGAAGGTGTGGAGGTGGCTCCCAATGAGTAATCATGGGTGTCCTATGGGTTTCAAATGCTCTAATGGGAAGGGTGAGGTGATTTCACCTCCCATGGGCATAAAACCACCCCTTGGGTTAGGTTGGGTAGTGTCCTAGGTGCCTAGGTGGACCATTGAGAGTATGTGGCAAGGAATGGAAATGACCACTTACATGGGTGATTTGTCTCATGTGATGCCCTTGACCCAAGGGTAGAATGATCTTTATCATTGAATTTGATTTGGGCAAATTTAAAATTAGCCAAAAATTAGTTAAATTTCAAGTTAATTGGAGTTGATTTGGTTAGGTTTGGCTCAATTTGAGTCATTTAGGTCAAATTGGGTTAGGTTGGGTCAAGACCAATTGGTCAAATTGGGCCAAATCAAGGGTTAGTCAAGTTCATATGTTCATTTAGGATGTTTTGGTTCAATTGGTTTGGTTTAGTTTGGCTTAGATTTGATTTTTCTCATTTGAATTCATTTGGGTGAAATGGGTTAAGTTGACCAATTTGACCAAATTGGCCAAATTAACTTGGGTTGGGTGTTGGTTTGTATAAATCATTTGTTTCATTTGGCTTGGTTTCAATTTGGCTAGTTTGGGTTCATATGGGTAATGGGTTGACTTGGTCAAACCAAGTTGACTTGGTTTATTAATTGTGATAATTGATCAACCTAGGGTGATCAAATAATCATGATGGAAGGTTTTGATGGGCTTGGTTCAATACAATTTTGATAGAATTAAAACTTGGCTCAAATAGGTCAAATTGGACACTTTGGGTCAAGTAGATTGGGTTTAGTTGGCTTTATTTTGGGTTGAGTTTGATTTAGTTGACTTTATATATGGATTTGGGATTGATATATAAATTCAATTGCATATAACTTGGGTCAAATGGGTTTCTTCATTTGAATATTTGAAGTAAAAGGGTTAAGTTAGGTTTGACTTGGGTTGATTTTCTTTGGCTTGATGATTGCGATTTCATTTATATATGTGAATATGATTAAAGGTATGATTGATTCATGAGAAAAATTGATATGGATTTTGGAATAAAGGAATTTGAAATTTCCATAGGGTTGTCACTTAGGTTTTGAATTTGATTTGGTTTGATTTAGTTTTGATGATTTAAATGTATATTTCATTTTAAATTTATGAAAGATGATTGAAAATATGATTGATTTGTCAATCAATTTAGTTTGACTTGATTTGGATTAAGATTTGGTAAGTCCATGGGATAGGTATATGGCTTAGGAAGGGTTTTAATTTAATTTGATTTAGTTTGATTTAGTTTTGATCATTTGAATGTAGATTTGATTTATATTTAGGAAGATGATTGAAGATATAAATTTATTATGAGAAAATCAATTGATTTTGGATTGATTTGGATTAAGATTTGGCTAAGTCCATGGGATAGGTCATATGGCTTAGGAAGGGTTTCAAGTTTGGATTTGATCATGGGATTCAATCATTTGGTTTTGGATTTGGATTTGGATTTGAATTTGATGTTTGAATTGAACTTGAGGTTTGCTTTAAGAAGGTGAACATGGATTGGATTTGGGTTGTAGGGTGGGTGGATTATCCAATCCCAAGGCATAACCTAATCTATGGTTAACCCTTCTAAGTCTTTAGGCTTAGGTTAAGTGTTTACCTAATTGTTAGAAGTGTCTTATGACTAGGGAAGTCTTAGTGTCTAGAAGACTCTAAGTCTAAGATGGGAAGATTGAATCCACTCAAAGTGAGGTCAATAGGAGGCTCCATAGTGTTTCCTTGGAGATAGATGATTGAAGCCAAGTTTCACATTATAGACTTCGGATACATCTTTCAACTTTGCTTGGAGACCATGGATACATGAGAACAACATAGTTCCATCCTCTCTACATCAGTGTACGAAGTTTGTGAGAGATGGGATTATTTACTGTGTCAAAGGACATCTTAAGCCATTTACATTTCATAGGGTCGGCATATATGAGAATGTGGCTTACTACCTCCCTCAAAATTAACAAGTCTATTCTCTCGAACTTGGCCAAAGTTAAAAATAAAGAAAAAGAAAGAAAGAAGAGAAATGAAAGAAAATAAAAGAGAAAATGAAAAGAAAATAAAGAGCAAAATAGACTTGGAGGAGGAAGTGGAGCGACATTAGAATCCACCCATAGTTTGTTACTCCATTCAAACATATGGGTAGGATGACTCCACCAGGAGGAAGAGGAAGAGGCGGTTTGGAGGCGTGGTCAGGTGGAAACCTCATTGGCCACCAATAAAAGATATGTCCCAAAATAGAGTACACTATCCATATAGACTTAAAATCTAGTTTCATAGGAGTCTTATATGGTTAGCACAACCAATCTTCTCAATAGTAGATTCCCTTGGAGGTGACACTTGAGCTAGATAGCGATGAAGATCGAGCTCCAAAGCAAAGCATAAGTGTATCCAAGTCTATATGTGAAATAGTTAAGTATCAGTTGGGAACCTTAGCTCTAACCCTACTTTCCTTTCCTCTGAAAAAATTGAGGGTTTGGTAATTAAGAAAGCCCCTAAGTTATCCACAGGTGTGAAGACTTAGAGGTTCTTTCTGGGAGCATCATCTTTGAGTCAGGAAGTTGACATAGAATTTGAGGATGATTTATATAAAGATTTCATAGAATTATCTTTTGATTAGTACTTGCCTTGTGTTCATAATTTAGCAAAGAATGGGTTTATCCCACATACTTGGTCAAAGCACAAGTCTGACTACTTTGAAAGAATATAGAAGAATAAATGCAAAAGACTGGGACTAAGTTTCAGTGCTGTGGGTCCAATCAATGATGATGATTACTGCTTAGTCATCACCAATCATTTAGAATTTGATAGGTTCTTTTCAAATCACATTAACTCATATGAGGAGCTGTGCTTAGAAACTTCAGATGATCTACATGATTTTGAAGTCAAAGATGCACCACCAGAATTCAAAGAAGTGATCAAGTTAACCATCAACGAGCTCAAGGGAATCAACTTAGAAACTAAAGAAGATCCATGGCCGATATGCATTAGTTCTTTGTTGAATAAAATTGAAACTAATGACTTAGTTAGTCTATTGACTGAGTTTAAGAGCTACTTTGAATGGAGTTATGAAGAGATGCCAGCATTGGCTCCTGATGCAGTGATCCATAAACTAGCAATATAGCTTACTGCTAACCCTATCAAGCAAGCTCCTAGACACATGTGATTAGACATAAAATAATAGTTAATTTCTAAAGTAAAGAAACTAATCTATGTTGGCTTCATTCGGGAAGAAAAATACCCTACCTAATTAGCCAACGTCATCCCAATTAAGAAAAAGAATGGCCAAATTCACATATGTGTTGATTTTAAGAATTTAAATAAGGCATGTCCAAAAGACAAATTTCCATTACCAATCCTAGAGCTGATGGTGGAAATTGCCTCATCTCATGCAGTCTTCTCTTTCATGGATGGCTCATCTAGATATAATCAAATAAAGATGACCCTTAAAGATGAAGAAACACTACTTTTAGAACCCTGATCAGAATCTTTTGCTATAAGTTCATGCCTTTTAGCCTTAAAAATGTCAGTGCTACATACCAATGGGCTATGACTCGAATTTTTGATGAACTTATTCATCATCAAGTCAAGTGCTATGTAGATTATCTCGTGGTCAAAAGTAGAGAAAAGGAAGACCATCTTTTGGACTTGAGACTACTTTTTGAATAGTTAAGATAATTTAACCTCAAATTGAACCCCCTGAAGTGTGCATTCGGAGTGGCTTCAGGGAAATTCCTTGGGTTTGTTATCTAACATTAAGGATTTGAAATCATCCAGAGAAGATCCAGGCAATATTAGAAATGCCACCCCCTAAAAGATTAACTCAACTCAAATCATTCCAAGGGCGATTTACATATCTAAGATGCTTTATATCATACCTATCGGTAAGATGTTAGCCATTCTCAGCACTTATCAAAAAGTATGCTAAGTTTAACTGGAATGACAAGTGTGGGCATGCCTTCGAAGAAATCAAGCATTACTTGATGACGCTAGTAATTTTAGAAGCCCCTATCCCGGGCAAGCATCTCATACTTTACACTGCATCATTAGATGACTCCCTTGGTGCTTTGTTGGCCTAAGTTAATGATGAAGGAAAGGAAAATACACTCTACTACCTACCATCGTCAATCTCCGCCGCTAATTATCCACCCATTAAGAAGTATTTCCTAGCTTTAATCTTTGCTTAAAGCTACATGCTTTCTCATAAAGTGAATTTAATTTCTAGGATCAATCCACTATAGTATCTCATGACACGGCCGATGCTATTCGAACCATTGGCACGACGGTTCATATCCTCTCACTGTTTAACATTATCTTCGTACCCCTTCGTGCGGTGAAAGGACAAGCACTAGTTAATTTTTTAGCAGCACACCCACTTCCTACTGACTTTCCACTTAGTGATGATCTCCCTGATGAACAAATCATGAACTTAAGGGATACTAGCATTCACTGCTGGGAGATGTACTTTGATGGTGCAGCTTCCTCTCAAAGAGGAGAAGAACCATAATCTACTATACTAGGAAAGGCAGGGTAGGAATAGTTCTCTTATCTCCATTTCACGATGTGATGAGATTCTCAAATCATCTATCCAATCCTTGCGCCAACAACAAAGCTAAATATGAGGCTCTAATTGCCAGTCTGGAGTTAGCCGTTATGCTAAGCAACCAGAACTTCAACATTTTTGGGGATTCTCAGCTAGTTATCAACCAAATCATTGGGTCCTTTAAGGTTATAAAGT
Source organism: Cymbidium sinense (assembly GCA_021442155.1). NCBI lineage: Eukaryota > Viridiplantae > Streptophyta > Magnoliopsida > Asparagales > Orchidaceae > Cymbidium > Cymbidium sinense. The sequence goes on from JAKCPB010001351.1 coordinate 14,259, forward strand.
CAAAGCTCCATCACTACCATAAGTATGCCATGGAGTTATTAGCCTAAATGCTAGAGGTTACCATTTATAGGATTCTTCGAGGAGAGACCATCATAGCATATGCTTTACCCAAGCTTGCCAAGAAGTTGGCATGTCTTGAGTATGAGTCCATATCAATAAAGGTCCAAAATAGAGAAGTCTTATCCTTTATTAATATTGAACTCATCAAAATGTACTTGAGGTTGCCATTGCCAAGAAAGATGAAAATTTAGGTTGGAGGAAACCATTCATGGATTATGTAAATAAAGTCAAACTACCTCAAGAGAAGTCTCAAGTCCATCAGATGAAGTAGGGAACACTTTCCTACACTCTTGTGGATGGTATCTTGTACCGGGGGTCTTTCGATCATATCTGGTTACATTATTTAGACAAGCACAAATCCCATAAGATCATGATCGAGGTACACTCAGGATTATGTGGAGCCAACTAATCCGGTCTGAAGATGAAAGCCAATATCAAGAGATTAGGATACTACTGGCCATCGATGATCAAAGATTGCATGGATATTACTAGGTGATTCCACCAATGTCAAATACATGGTGTAGTCCTACACCAACCACCTAACATTCTACATCTTACATTAGCTTCCTGATCATTCAAGTGTTTGGGTACCGACATAGTGGGTCTGATTGATCCTCCTTTTTCCAAGGGTCATCGGTTCATCTTAGCTGCTATTGTATACTTTTCCAAATGGACGAAGGTGATTTCACTCAGAAAAGTCATAGCTCAGCATGTGCTCTAGTTTTTTAGGAACCATTTCGTATATATGTTCAGAGTGCCACAATGAATTATATCTAATAATGGTACTGTATCCAAGAGCACCGAGATCAATAACTTTGCTTGGAGACACACCATAGGTTGGAGATATTCTACCATCAACTACCCAAGGGAAAATAGCTTAGTAGAAGCCTTCAACAAAACTCTCATCTAAATACTATAAAAGACACTCGATAACAATAAGCGATAATGGCATGAGTAGTTAGTTGAAGTCTTATTATCCTATAGAACTCAAACTCAATATACTCCTTTCCCCTTAGTGTATGAGTCTGAACCCATTCTACCATTAGAAGTCTAACTCCCATCACTAAGGATAGTTGTAAGAGAAAATCATATAGCGTAAATGTTGGTTTGAAGAGCTCAAAAGTTTGGAGGAGACACCTACGGGCATGCCAAAACCTCGAGGTGTGCAAAGTTAAAATGATTCAAACTCACAATAAGTTGGTACATCCTAGGGCTTTTCAAGTAGGAGAGCTTATTTTAGTTCTAAGGAGATCGATTGTTTCCTATTGTAAGATGGGAGGCATGTTTGAACCCACTTGGGAAGGTCCTTTTTCCAAAGACAAAGCCTACCAAGGAGGATTTTATCAGCTTATTAATCATAAGGGAGATTGCCCAATTCTTCTAATCAATGGGCTCTACTTAAAGAGATGTTATAAATCATGTTTCAAAATAATTATTAATAATGAAAATTCCATTTCAAATTTGATCTCTTCCATGTTGAAAGTATTCTTGTTTGTGAATCCACCATGATGTGTTTAGGGTAGGTGTATCAAACTCGGGCAGCATCATATCCTTTATTGAAACAACAAAAGCATAAACTACACACAAACATATAAAATAAACACATATCTTTTATCTCGGGCTACTCTGAGTTGAGATAACGTCCCTAGTGGCACTAACTTAGTAGCTGCTCTAGGTTAGGCTGACATGCTACCCTACTAGTGTGTCATCCCAGTGGTCTTCTTGCTTCAGAAGATGTAACTCTACTACACTTCCCATCCTTACTTGGCCACTGCACACCAACGAGCGCCTTGTTAGTTTGGTAGGCCTTACTGTGTGGCTGGTAAGCTACCTCATGTTGGTTTCATTTAAGAGGATGTGGGTCTGCTACGCTTTCTTCTTGGATTAGCCTTAATGCACTAACTGGGTTGAGTATATTTAAGATTTAGGATAAGTACCCTTGTGGCTCCTTCCCTCCTGTTTGCTTCAAGTCTGGGTCAAGTCCTTCCTCGGGGCTGCCACCTTAGTAGTCACTCTAGGTCAGATAGCATCTGTCCCTCTGATGATAGACTATCCTGATGATCAATTCAGCTTGGAAAGCTATAATCTTACATGCTTTGTTTGCAAATTGATCATTGCACACCGACAGGCACCTTAGGTTGGTTGGTTTTCACTATGCTGATGGATACACCTTAAGTTGATTGGTTATCGCACCTTAAGATACACCACTCATGGAATATGTAAGTTTGCTACGGTTTCTCTTTGAGTTGGACATCGTAGACTTGTAGGCTTTCTTTTCTTGGGCTCAGCATAAAGCCCCTAGCAGCACCTCCCCTATGGGCACAATATTTGGATCATGTCCTTTGTGACTCCATTTAAACACTACCCAGGTTACTATCAAATTGGATAGTTCCCATTTCATAGTACCCACCCCTATGGTTAGAGAATATGTCTTGTGGATGTGCAGATTCTCCCTTGGTCTAGTAAATCTAAGACAAGTCAAGGCCAACATAGCCCCTTCTCATTGTGGTCCCTTGCACACCAATAGATTCCCCAAAAGCATATAAAGAAAATATACATTAAATTATGGATTAGGAGGACAATGCATGTGTGATCCTTTAACAGATCTCCCTCAACATAGACCCCTCACATGTCATGTCCAATGCATGTGTGATCCTTTAACAGATCTCCCTCCATGTCCTTGACATGTAATTCTCATCAAATCTTATTCCTCTTATGCACACCTTTAATACTTCAATCAAAAGCTTAATAATGTATTCATTCAAACTACATCTTAATATTGTAATCAACATTTTATGATTTGTGATGGTTCAAGCTCAAACTAACTATACAATATCATGCTAAACATATTATAGTGTGAATTAGCACCCTATATTATATTATAATATATGATGTTATATTATAATTTGCTATAATATAATATATTGTCTAACATTACACCTCATTATAATCACTTAAAAGGAACAAATAATAAAATTTTCTTAAAATTTGAATAATGTTTAATTTGGATGTAAATTTGTTATTTTTTTCTATTAGAAATGGTGCAAAATAGCATAATTTTGGTGTTGCTTCTTGGTGTGTGCCATGTATTTGGCCAAATTCTTCCATCTTAACCTTCAAATTAATATTTTTGTGAGTTTTGACCCAATATATTATGAAAATGTAAAACATACTAAAATGTACAATAACATTTAGTAACACGCCACCACATTCATATATATGTGAAGTTATGTTGTTATGTACATTATAATTTAATATGCTTTCATATAATATATTACCTTACATTACACCTTAAAATGAATCACTTTAAGCAAAAATTTTATAAAATTTGGTTGAAAAATGAACATTTATTTTGGATGCAAAATTCCATTCTTTTATTGAATGACACCATAGCACAACCTAATGATGTTCCCTAAAGCTTACCTTTGGCCAAATCCCATCATCTCTTATAAATATTATGAATTATACAGACTCTACTACATCATACTATAATAAACAAAACATGCTAAATAAGTAGTAATACTAGTATGTTATAATGCATGATGCTTCACTATGTCATGTCATGTTCCCACTACCTTATGTTTTAATCCCATCATATTGTATAAATCAAATATTTTATGAATTATATACAAACTCTACTACATCATACTATAATTATTATCTAAACAATAAGATGTAATACATAATAGTATGTTATATGCATGATGCTACACTATGTTATGACATCTATATTTATATACATATTTTTATTATATTATATTGCATATCACATCACAAGGGATTCCTTAAGATAAAAAATCATAAAATTAGTCTAAATAATAAAACTATATATTTTTGTTAACATATTTTAAATTGAAATAAAATATTATGATGGCATGCTTACTATTATGAATTTGTCCAAATTCCACCATTTTATAGTCTAAATCAACATTTTATAAATAATGCTAGTGTTCGATTGCAAGATTATAAAAACTAAAAATTTAAAATGTGCTAAACATATATTATGATATATGATGCTATACTATGCTACAATAAACAATATTTATTTTGAAGATGAAATCTTACTTTGTAGACTACAAGTGGCATAGCACACCTTTGGTACTACAACCTAATTCCCACTTCAAATTTAACAAATTTCATCATCTAATTTATTATATTAATATTTTTATGATTTATATTAATATATACTATAACATAATATAATATACTAAAACATTTTAAACATCTTATAATCTACATATTGTGTGATACTCATGATATTTTGCCCATTCTTATGGTTAAGGGTTAGTTTAGGATTTAGGGTTTAGCGTTAGTTTAGGGTTTAGGTTTACTTTAGAGCTTAGGGTTTAGGGTATACTATTTAGGGTTTAAAGTTTAGGGTTTAGGGTTTAGGGTTTCAAGTTTAGGGTTCAGGTTTTAGGGTTTAGGGTTTATGGTTTTTGGGTTTACAGTTTAGGGTTTAGGGTTTAGGGTTTATGGTTTAAGGTTAGAGTTTTAAGGTTTAGGGTTTGGGGTGTAGGGTTGTAGGTTTAGGGTTTAGGGTTTAGGGTTTAGGATTTAAGGTTTAGGTTTTTTTTAATTAAGTAAATCAATAGGTTTAGGTTTATATAGTTTATTTTTTAATTTGAGTTTATTTTATTATTTATTTTTATTTAGGTTTATTTTTTATTTTTATTTAGTTTAGTTTATTTATTTTAGGTTTATTTATTTTAGTTTAGGTTTTTTATTTTAGTTTAATTTTTTAGGTTTATGTTTATTTCTTAGTTGAGTTTTTTTTTTCATTTTTTAAGATTATGTTTTATTTTTTATTTTTAGGTTTAGGTTTTTATTTTATTATTTTAGGTTTAGGTTTTAGGTTTTATTTTTCATTTTAGGTATAGGTTTATTTTTAGATTATTATTTTTATTTAGTTTAGGTTTAGGTTTAGGTTTAGTATATTTTAGGTTTAAGTTTAAGTTTTATTTATTTTAGTTTCGTTTATTTTAGTTTACGTTTAGGCTTAATTTATTTTTGTTTATTTTATTTTTATTTTAGGTTTAGTTTTTTTTAGTTTAGGGTTTTGTTTTATTTTTTTATTTATTTTAGGTTCTTTTTTTAGGTTTAGGATTTTATTTAGTTTGTATTCTATTTTGATTTTATATTAGGTTTAGTTTTATTTATTTAGTGTTTATTTTATAGTTTAGAGTTTAATTTATTTTATTTTTGTTTTGTTTTATTTTTTTATTTATTTTTTTGGTTTAGGTTTAGGTTTAGGTTTATTTTATGTTTTATTTTATTTTTTTATTTTTTATTTTAGTGTGGATTTTTTTATTTATTTTATTTTATGTTTATATTTAGTTTAGGTTTTAAGCTTTTTAGGGTTTAGGGTTAGTTTAGGGTTAGTTTAGGGTTTAGGGTTTCGGGTTTAGGGTTTGGGGTAGAGTTTAGGATTTAAGTTTTAGGATTAAGGTTTATATTTTTTTTTTAACAAAGAACAAATTCATATTCAACATTTTTTCTTTTTGATTTCATTAACCAAGTAGCACCCCAAGTTTTCTATGACACAAGACATAGATAAATGATATAGAGCAAATCAAAATCCTTAGATAAGTAGAACTATCTCTTTAAAGACAGTTCCATAAGTATAGATTATTCTTTAGTTTCTTATTTAACCACTCTCGAGTAGATCTACCATCATATCCCTGATCTCTCCCTCCGCCACCTCCATGGTTGTAACCTCCGTATCTCCTCCCACCTCCATAACCACCACTACTTCGACCACCACCTCCATATCCTCTACCACCTCCAGATCCCCCACCTCCACAAAGAAAATTGCTTTACTTTACATTATCTATTATTTTTAGGTGAAGTTTATTTAATATTACACATTTTAGGTTTAGGTTAGTTTAGTTTAGATTTATTTAGTTTAGGGTTTATGATTAGTTTTGGATTTAGGGTTTAGGGTTTAGGGTTTAGGATTTATAATTGTAGATTTTAGGGTTTAGGGTTTGGGGTTTATGGTTTTGGGTTTAAGGTTCATGATTTATGGTTTTAGGGTTTAGGGTTTAGGGTTTATGTTTATGGTTTAGAGTTTAGGGTTTAGAGTTTAGAGTTTTTGGGTTTAGGATTTAGGATTTAGGGTTGTGAGTTTAGGGTTTAGGGTTTAGGTTTAGTTTTAGGCTTTACGATTTGGGATTTAGGATTTAGGGTTTAGGGGTTTTTTTTTAATTATGTAAACTGGTAGGTTTATGTTTATTTAGTTTATTATTTTATTTTTATTTATTTGAGTTTATTTTATTATTTATTTTTATTTAGTTTAGTTTATTTATTTTAGGTTTATTTATTTAGTTTAAGTTTTTTTATTTTAGTTTATTTTTTATGTTTTGGTTTATTTTTTTAGATGAGTTTATTTTATTTTATTTTTAGGTTAGGTTTTATTTTTTATTTTAAGATTTAGGTTTTATTTTATTTTTTTAGGTTTAAGTTTTAGGTTTATTTTAGTTTTATTTTTTGTTTAGGTTTAGGTTTATTTTTTGCTTATTTTATTTTATTCAGTTTAGGTTTAGGTTTAGGTTTTCTTTATTTTAGTTTAGGTTTAGTTTTTAGGTTTATTATTTAGGTTTAGGTTTTTATTTAGTTTTTATTTTATTTTATTTTTGTTTTTCGATTAGTGTTTATTTTATTTAGAATTTGTATTTTTAAGTTTACTTTATTTTTTAATTTAATTTAGCTTTTTACTTATTTATTTATTTTATTTTATTTTTTATTTTGTTTTATTGGTAGGATTAGGTTTTTATTTTTTTTTATTTTTTTTTATTATATTTAAATTTAGGTATTTTTATTTATCTTATTATTAGGTTTAGTTTAGGTTAGGATTAGGTTTTTAGGTTTTTATGATTTAGGGTTTAGGGTTTAGGGTTTAGCATTTCAGAGTTTCAGGTTTTAGGGTTTAGGGTTTAGGGTTTAGGTTTAGGGTTTTCCGTTAAGGCTTTAGGGTTTTGGGTTAATTTTAGGGTTTAGGGTTTAGTGTTTAGAATTTAGTATTTAGGGTTTAAGTTTAGGGTTTAGGGTTTAGGTTTTAAATTAAGTAAACTGGTAGGTTTGGGTTTATTTAGTTTATTTTTATTTATTTATATTGATTTTAGTTTATTTGATTTTTTTTATTTTTATTTAAGTTTATTTTTTATTTCATTTAGTTTATTTTATATATTTAGGTTTATTACTTTAGATTAGCTTTTTATTTTAATTGAGTTTTATTTTTATTTAACTTTTTTAGGTTAAGGTTTTATTTTTTTTATTTTTTGGTTTAGGTTTAAGTTTTTATTTTATATTTTAGGTTTTATTTTTTAGTTTAAGTTTAGGTTTTTATTTAGGTTTTATTTTTTTGTTTATGTTCAGGTTTATTTTTAGTTTATTTTATTTTATTTAGTTTCAGTTTATGATTAGGTTTAGTTTAATTTATGTTTAGGTTTAGGTTTTATTTACTTTAGTTTAACTTTAATTTATTTTATTTTTTATATTTTTATTTTACATTTAGTGTCTTTTTAGTTTAGAGTTTAAGTTTTTTTTATTTATTTTTAAGTTTTATTTTTAGGTTTATTTTTTAGGTTTAGATTATTATTTAGTTTTTATTTTATTTTATTTTAGCTTTATATTATCTTTATTTTAGGTTTAGTTTTTATTTTATTTAGGTTTTTTATTTTTTTTATTTTAGTTTAGGTTTTTATTGATTTTATTTTAGTTTAGTTTTTATTTTTTTATTTTAATTTATTTTTTGGTGTAGGTTTAGGTTTAGGTTTTAGTTTATGTTTTTATTTTATTTTATTTTATTTTATTTTGGTTTAGATTTATTTATTTATTTATTTATTTTTAGGTTTTATTTAGTTTAGGTTTAGGTTTTTGGCTTTATAGGGTTTAATGATTAGGGTTAGTTTAGGGTTTAAGGTTTAGGGTTTAGGATTTGGGGTTTAAGGTTTAGAGTTTAGGTTTTATTTATTTTAGTTTAGGTTTAGGTTTATTTTATTTTGCTTATTTTATTTTATTTTAGGTTTAGGTTTAGGTTTTATTTATTTTAGTTTAGTTTATTTAAGTTTAGGTTTAAGTTTATTTTACTTTTTATTTTAGGTTTAGGTTTTTTTAAGTTTAGGGTTTACGTTTTTTTAATTTATTTTTTGGTTTTATTTTTAGGTTTATTTTTTAGGTTTAGGTTTTTATTTCATTTTTATTTTATTTTTGGTTTATTTTATTTTTATTTTAGGTGTAGTTTTTATTTTATTTAGGCATCTCATTCTTATTTTTTCTTTATTTTTTAATTTAGTTTAGGTTTTTATTTATTTTATTTTAGTTTATTTTTATTTTTATTTTATTTTTAGGTTTAGGTTTTTATTTTATTTTATTTTTTTTATTATATTTAGGTTTAGATATTTATTTTTTATTTAGGTTTATTTAGTTTAGGTTTAGGATTTTTAGGTTTTTTTAGGGTTGGTTTATTTTGGTTTAGGTTTAGGGTTTATGGTTTAGTTTAGTTTAGGTTTAGTTTTAGCTTTAGGGTTATGGTTTTATTTTAGGGTTTTATTTTGGGTTAGTTTGGTTTTAGGGTTTAGGATTTAGGGCTTAGTGTATTTTTTTAGTAAACCAATAGGTTTAAATTTATTTAGTTTATTTAGTTAATTTTCTAATCATTTTAGTTTATTTTATTTTTAATTTTTATTTAGGAATATTTTTTATTTTTATTTAGTTTAGTTTATTTATTTTATGTTTATTTATTTTAGTTTAGCTTTTTTATTTTAATTTGTTTTTTAGGTTTAGGTTTATTTTTTAGTTGAGTTTTATTTTTATTTCATTTTTTAGGGTTAGGTTTTATTTTTAAATTTTTTGTTTTGGTTTAGGTTTTCATTTTAATTTTTTAGGTTTAGGTTTTAAGCTCTTATTTTATGTTTATTTTTATCTTTTATTTTTTAGTTTATTTTATTTTTTTGTTTAGGTTTAGGTTTAGTTTTAGTTTATTTTAAGTTTACATTTTTTTTAATTTAGATTGTTTTAATTTATTTTGTTTATTTCATATTTACATTTGGTTTCATTTTTTTTAGTTTAGGGTTTAGTTTTTATTTTTTATTTATTTTTAGCTTTTTTTTAGGTTTAGTTATGGATGTTCTTACGATTTATAAGAAGATGTACAGTGTATTTTTTTTTATTTAGTTTATTAGGTCAAGTTATTTTTTTCGTTTAAGTAGATCTAAATTTATATGGAGTGTAATTTTAGTTTAGAAGTTTTAGTGATATTTTGTGACTTTAGGTGATCAAGTCATTAATAGAGTGATTTTTTATTTGTTATGATTATGGAGATGTTATTAGTAGAATTAGTTGGATGGTTAGTGGAGGAATGCATATTTTATTATGTGATAGTTCCACTTAAACTTTGAAAATTTTATAAGATGGTGGTAAGACCTTGACTTATGTTGTAGAGAAACATTAAGTTAAGTTTAGATGAGGATTAGTGGATTTTTACCAGATAGAATTAAAATGAGTATGTTAGTTTAGCTATTTAAGATTAGGGAGAGTATTATGGTTTATAAAGCGTTATGACCGATTAAGAGTAGATTTAGATTTATTTGTTAGGTAGGTTTAGTGACTTAGGTTAAGATGTATATGATCTTAGTATATTGAATTTAGAATTTATTTGTATTAGTGGGATTAGGCTTGTTATTTTGTTGTTGTTTTTTGGGTTTTTTTTTGTGTTTTGGGGTTTTATTTTAATTAAGTAAATTTATTATTTATTTAGTTTATTTTTATTTATTTTAGTTTATTTTATATTTAGGTTTATTTTATATTTTTATTTATTTTGTTTATTTATTTAGGTTTATTTATTTTAGTTTAGGTTTTTATTTTAGTTTATTTTTTAGGTTTAGGTTTATGTTTATGTTTTTTTTAATTTAGTTTTTTTAGGTTTAGGTTTTATTTTTTATTTTTAGGTTTAATTCTTTATTATAATTTAGGTTTAGGTTTAGCTTTTATTTATTTATTTTTAGATTATTTTAGTTTAGCTCTAGGTTTATTTTTGCTTTGTTTATTTAAGCTTTAGGTTTTTTAGGTTTAGGTTTTTTTATTTTTATTTATTTTCATATTTATTTTTTTTAGGTTTAGGTTTTATTTTATTTTTTATTTTATTTTATTTTAAGTTTATTTTATTTTTTATTTTTTAGTTTTTATTTATATATGTTTTTTATTTTTAGGTTTATTTAATTTTTTTATTTTTTAGATTTTATTTATTTTATTTTAGTTTTGTTTTATTTATTTTATATTTTAGGTTTAGGTTTAGGTTTAGGTTTTAGTTTAGGTTTTTTATTTTATTTATTTTATTTATTTTATTTAGGTTTAGTTTTATTTTATTTATTTTATTTTTAGTTATATTTATTAGTTAAGTTTTTTAGGTTTTAGTGTTTAGTTTATGATTTTGGGTTTAGGTTTTAGGGTTTAGGTTTAGGGTTTAGAGTTAGTTTAGGTTTAGGGTTATAGGTTTTATTTAGGGTTTAGGTTTATTTAGGGTTTATTTATGGTTTAGGTTTTAGGGTTTAGGGTTTAATTTATTTATTAGTTTAGGTTTATAAGTTTAGTTTAGGGTTTAGGATTTAGGGTTATTTATTTATTTATTTATTTTATTTATTTGTTTTTTTAAATTAAAGATAGTTTAGTTTATTTAGTTTATTTTTATTTAGTTTATTTTATTTTTATTTTGATATATTATTTTATTTATTTAGAGTTCATTTATTTTAGTTTTATTTATTTTAGTTTTTATTTTAGTTTTTTTTTGTTTAGGTTTGGTTTTATTATTTTTAGTTTAGTTTTATTTTTATTTTATTTAGGTTTATTTTTATTTTTTTATTTTATTTAGGTTTATATTTTATTTTTTTAGGTTTTTTTAGGTTTTATTTTATTTTTATTTTTAGCTTTAATTTTTTAATTTATGTTTAGGTTTTTTTTAGCTTATTTTTTTAATTTTATTTAGGTTTAGTTTATTTTTGGTTTTATTTATTTTAGTTTTGTTTATTTTAGTTTAGGTTTAGGTTTATTTTATTATGTTTATTTTATTTATATTTTAGGTTTAGTTTATATTTTTAGTTTATGAATTGGGTTTTATTATTTATTTATTTTAAAGTTTTATTTTTAGGTTTAATTTTTAGGTTTAGGTTTCTATTTAGTTTTATTTTTATTTTATTTTAGGTTTTTTTTTTTTATGTTTAGTTTTAATTTTATTTAAGTTTATTATTCTTAGGTTTTATTATTATTTTGATTAGTTTAGTTATTATTTATTTATTTTAATCTATTTTTTTATTTTTTTATATTTATTTTTTAGGTTTAAGTTTATGTCTTAGTTTGGTTTTATTTTATTTTATTTAGGTTTAGGTTTTATTTTTTATTTTTAGGTTTATTTTTAGGTTTAGGTTTTAGTTTAGGGTTTAAGGTTTGGGGTTTAGGGTTTAGGGTTTAGGGTTTTAAGGTTTATGGTTTTAGGGTTTATGGTTTAGGGCTAGGGTTTAAGGTTTAGGGTTTAGGGATTTTAGGGTTTAGGGTTGAGGGTTAACTTAGGGTTTATGGTTAATTTAGGGTTTTGGGTTTTATTAGGTTTAGGGTTTTGCATTTTTAGGTTTAGGTTTAGGGTTTATTTTTAAAATTAGTACTATAGGTTTATTTATTTAGTTTTTAGTTTATATTTTATTTATTTGTTTTTATTTAGGTTTATTTATTATTTTATTTATTTTAGTTTATTTTAATTTATTTTAGTTTTATTTTTTTTTTTAGTTTAGGTTATTTTATTTTAGTTTATTTTTTTAGGTTTATGTTTATTTAGTTTAGTTTATTTTTATTTTTTTAGGTTTAGGTTTTATTTTTATTTTATGTTTATTTTTTATTTTATTTTTTTAAGTTTAGGTTTTAGGTTTTATTTTAGGTTTATTTATTTTTTTTTAGGTTTAGTTTATTTTTAGTTTATTTTTTTTATTTATTTTTTAGTTTAGGTTTAGTTTATTTAGGCAGGTTTAGGTTTTATTTATTTTAGTTTAGTTTATTTTAGTTTAGGTTTATTTTTTATTTTATTTTATTTTATTTATTTTAGGTTTAGCTTTTTTTTAGTTTAGGTTAAGGTTTTAGTTTTTATTTATTTTTTATGTATATTTTTTTTTAGGTTTAGGGTTTTGTTTAGTTTTATTTTTTTTTAGTTTTTTTGTTTTATCCTTCAAGTTCTTTGATGGGTGGGAACCCATGATTTAACACATTATTTTAACATATGGTATTTTTTTAGTTAGCATATGTTTAATTTATTTGTACAATGCACTTTTTTTTTTAGTTAGTTTATTTTTTATTTGGAGCACCTCTTCATCAAGAGGTTTGCTTATTTTAGAGTCATTATTACCTCATTGTAAGAAAGCAACTCAATGAGTCCTTTGTTGATCACATTCTAGTTTTTTTATGAAATTGTACAAAGATGGCATTGAGATTCTTTCATGAATATATTATTTTTTCTTGAATATTTGAAATTAATCAACAAGGGCCAACAAGTAGTTTTTTTATAATCATCTAGGCTAAGGTTGAGAAGAAGCTAGTTATTTAATGGATGAGGAAGGAGTTATTAGATAAGAGACTAGAGCTTAGTAGCCTCCCATTTTTCCACCACCACGACCATCATTTGGTTACCACAATGACCATTTCCACCACCTTATAGTAGCATATTTATATCCATGTAGTTTACTTTATTTTATAGATTGAATAGGAAAACTTTAAGAATTCTTAAAGAAACCGATTTTTTATCAAGAGATAGGAACTAGGCAGAGTTATTATAGCTATTGTACCAATGTTAGGCCATGTCTTAGAGGATTGTATCACTTTTAAGGACTAGAGTGGATTTAAGTTGAGAGCCATAATTATTAATATTAGTATCCAATTTGTTAGAGTAATTTATGATCCTCTTAAGACCAAAGAAGGTTAGGATATCTCCTTATCCCATTTAGACCATTTCTAAAATTAAGAAGCTTTCCTTTGTAGTTTAGGTTTAGTGGTAACCCATAGCAATGACTCACCATACTTTGATAGTTTAGTTTAGAGTTTCTTATTTTATACCACCTCTTCTAGTAGCTCCTCTTCTACCAACAAAAATTGTTATGGATAAGAGCACAAAATCCTTTAATCTGCTTACTTTACTTGATTTTCATGTATCCACCCAAAAAAAATTAATGAAGAAAGCTTATTCTACTTATATATTGTTATTCTCTTGATTTTATTTATTGAAAACTCTTTAGTCTAAATAAAAATAGCTCTAGTAGTTATCCTTTCCTTTTTGATTTAGAGTTTTTTTTAAATCAATGTTTACTTGAGATTAGCTTGGAGTTAATTTTAGAATTAGTATAGGTATTAGATGAGAAGGTAGAACTTTCCATAACCTCATCATTAGAAGTTATTATAGTCAATCTAGAGTTTGCAAAGTTTACATTATAGATAGGGGAAGCAAGTCATTGGTTTGAGGTTAGAGTATGGGATGCTACCCATGGATATACTTAGGACCAATAGTTGATTCAATGTTTACCTTACAAAGTTTTACTAAGTTAAGCATATACTAGCTTTATCCAAAGAGATGAGGGAATCTCAAATTGCCTTACTTGATCTAGAGATATGCTTAGCTCAGTTTTTTACTAAGAGGAGGCATGCCACTAGAAGGACATCTTAGTAACATTATGATGAAGACTTATTCCTAGGGATGACCGGCACAGTTTTCTTTACATTATAGTGGATGTTGGTATATAAGCTATCTAGAGTTAGGTTGACCAGTGTATCAATCAACATTATGAGTCTAAGAAGTTAAGGATCATTCTCAAACTCTAAAAGAAAGGATGATGTTAGGATTCAATGTACTAGGAGAGAGTCTTGTGGTGTTTACTTTGGATCTATAGGGCGTGGCACAACATAGGTGTAGGAGGGATACTTTTAGGTGATTTAGGTGTTATGTGTTGGCTTAATTTTTCATGTTCAAATTGATTAATTTTGATGATAACAAACAAATGCTTATGTTCTAATGAATATTTTATGTGTTTTTTATCAATTGCTAATTACATATCCAATACATCTCACAAATTGTTAGAAATTGCAAGAATAAAATAATGAAAGGATAATGTGAAGCTCATGATTTTAGGTTATATGACTATTCATATGAGTTCTTTGGCATGAATCAATTTGCTCACACATACTATTTTAATGAGGTTAATTTGTATAAATCTTTATTTAATTAACATTCAATTATATGTTTTTTTCTACATAAATAAAATTGTCAAAGTAATAAATGATCATAACTATTAAGTATAATTATTTTATTTACTTAATATAATTAGGTATTTTAATATAATTTTGGTTATATGATAACTAACATATTTATGATTATATATAAATTATATCATAATTTTTAAATCACATGTCAAAATTAACAAAATATATAAAATTTTGTATTTTAGCCAAAGTCATTGTTTAATCAAAGAATTCATATCTGATTTTATCTCCATCAGTTCCTTGGATTTTTTCCTTTAAAATAAGTGGTTACATTTATGCATTAAAATTGAATTTATTATGATTTTTTAAACATTACTTGATTTTAATAATGGATGCATGCTACATGCTTTGAATATATTAAGAGCTACATGTGATTACTTTTGACTTTCCCATGTGAATAGCCATTTTGCTGCTAAATTTAATATTTGTTTAATATAAATTATATTTTTTTTATTGAATATTAAATTATCACATGATAACATGAGGTTGTATAATATATTTCTTTGAAATAATTTTAAATGACCTTCTTGCCTATAAATAGCCCTCATTCTCTTCATGAAAGCATCCCTCATTCAAAATTCAAAATCTCTCCAGCAAATCTAAGAGAAAATCTCTTAAATGTTCTTTCCAAGTGTTCTCCAAATATTGCAAGATCAAATCCTTGGTTTGGAAGCTTCAACATCTTCAAAACAAGCCTTTTAATTACTTGAGTTTGTTTTCTTGATCTTAATACTTAGTTGTTCATGCTATTTTCACCATCTATTTCTTCTTTCTAATTTATACTTTTGGTGGATTAGTCTTTGAACATTGGTTTTCACATCAAAGCTTCTCAATCATTTTTTTGGTGAAAACTCTTGTGATAATTTGTAGGATCTATTTCAACTTGAAATTTTAGCTTCCTACAAATTTCTTTTGGTTTCTTGAAATATTTCTTCTTTGGTCTTATTTTGAAAGATCATTTATTCTTAGATCTATTTTAAGCATTTTAAAATAAATTATTGTGCTGAAATTATTTTCATATTTCTAGATCTCTTTTTTTTAATTGAAAGCTTACTAGCCAACTTAGATCTATCATATACTTATTTTTTATTTTGTGATCATTAGCATTAATTGAAAGAATCTTTTGGTTAAAAAAAAAATTACTCCTTGCTGAAATTTATCTTATCATGAAAAAGAATATTGTGAATTTATTTTGAAATCATTTTGTATTATTCTACAAATTATAATAACTTAAACATCTAGTAAGATCACTTTAAGATATTTATTTTATTAAGTGAGCATTTTGCTTAAATTTTTTTGAGTTGTAAAGTGATCATTTATAAGTTGTGAGATCACTTTTTTATTGATTTCTTGGTATATTTGTGAGAGATTTACTTTATCAAAATTTATTATTTTTGTATTTTTTGTTGTAAAATTTATTTTGGGGTTACTTTGTAGGAGAGTACATATTGTTGTAGGGTTGTACTTGTTAAAGGAGAAACTTTTGTAAACCATTTTCATTTAGTGGATTCCTAGCAAGGCTAGGTGTAGGCTTTGGGTTTGAACCACAAAAAATTGTGCCTCTTGTCTCTATTTACTTTATTGTATTTTATTTTTTCTGCATTTAGAATTATATCTTATCATTATAAAATCAAAATCTAATTTTCTATTTAAAAAAAATTTAAGTTTTGAAAATTTTAATATTACCCAATTCACCCCCCTTGGGTGCTATATGTCTCACTGATTGGTATGAGCCTTTCTTTTATTGGCTTAACATCCAAGAGTAAATCTTTTCACTATCAGGTTTCACAAAGGGTTCATTATGAGGACAATCCACTCATAGACCTCCACTTTTAGATAGTGTACCATTTGATTATTGGAAAAATAGAATTAGTATATTTTTAAGAGGTCAAGATGCACGCATGTGGTATATGTTGACACATCAATATCATACACCCACGGTAGAAGTAAATGGCATTAAAGAAGAAAAACGTTTTGAGGAATGGTCTATAGCAGAAAGAGAACTTGATGAATTAAATGCTAGGGCTTGTAATACTTTACATTGTGCTTTATTATGATTACATGAAAAATTTCTATGTTAAGTACGCGAAATATGGGATAAACTTATTATAACTTACGAAGGAACTAGTGAAGTTAGAGATGCTCACATAAATAGACTTGTTCATGATTATGAGTTATTTCATATGTCTCCTTCTAATCTATTTTAGATATGTATACTAGATTTATGAAAATAATTAACACATTACATTCTCTTGGAAAACATATAGGAATCAAGACTTAGTTTATAAGATTCTTAGATGTCTTCCAAAAGAATGGGAAGCTAAAGTAACACTATTAGTGAAGCTAAAGATTTATCTACTTATCCACTTGATCGCTTTTGGGTTTGTAGCATGAACGTTATTGCTCAAAGGGATAAGATGGATAACTCAAAGAAGGAGAAGGAGAAAGGAAAAGCCATTGCACTACAAGTTGAAGATAGTGATGAGCATAACACCTCAAGCTGATGGTGATTATGATGAGGTGGTCATGCTTTCCAAAAGGCTTGGGAACTTGCTGGGAAGAAGAATCAAAGGTATAAAAATCTAAAATTATAAATTTCAAACTAAGAAATTTTTGTGAAGGGATCATTTGGTATCATTGTAAAAAATGACACATAAGAGGTGATTTGTGAACTTATTGAATCAAAGAAAAAAAAGAAATTGATGTAAACAAAAGAAAAAATATGAAGGAGAAAAAGTACCATAAGAAGAAGAAGAAAGCTTTATGGGCCAATCCATTCAAATGAATCAAGTACTAGCTCATCGATGAAGAGGTCAACATATGTCTTATGGCAAATGGAGAATTTGACTTAGATTCTCAAGAGGTATGTAATGATATATCTTATGATGAATTAGATGATGCTTTTAATGATTTAGTTATTGAATATAAAAATTAAAAAGAAAACAAAACCTTAGAAAAAGAACATAAAAATTTAGATATGCATTTTGTGATTTAAAAATGAATGTGATAATTTAAAGTAAAATACTTCTTTATTAAATTGTTCCTTAGTTGTAGTAAACTTGAAAGAGAGAATATCTTATTAAAAGCAAGATTAGAATTATGTTTTAAAATCACAAGTTCATTATAATACTTCATCAAGAAAAACATTTAATAAAAATTATTTGCATCATACACATCCCACTCATATATCTTATAATTATCATTCTAAATCATATGCAAACACTAATGTTTGGTGCAACTATTGATAAAAGGGCATATTTCATTTGATTGCTATGCACGTAAATACAAAATACTAAGCAATCATCTTATGTATGGGTACCAAAGGTACAAACACACACAAACCATGCATGCTAAATATCTTACTTCAAATTTAGAATGTGGACCCAAACATGTTTGGGTTCCAAAAGTTAACATGTGAGTTTATTTTGTAGGAATGCCTTCAAAGCAAAATCAAAGAAGGCATGTGGTACTTGGACTGGATGTTCAAGACATATGACGGAGATAAAGATAAATTCACAACTTTAGAATCAAGTGATGGAGGATTTGTTACATATGGAGATAATGCAAGGGAAAAATCATTGGCATTGGTTCTATTTGTAAGAATTCTATCACTTTAGATAAAGTTTTTCTAGTAGAAGGATTAAAACATAATTTAATTTCTATTAGTCAATTATGTGATAAAGGTTTGAATGTAGTATTCCATGCATCATATTGCATTATAAAAATAATGAAAATGTTTTGCTAGTAGGAAAAGATACAAAAATATTTATGTCATTGATTTAGATAGCTTTCATGATGTAAATTTAAACTTACTTTGTTTTAAAAGCACTCATGATGATATATGGTTATGGCATAGGAGACTATGTCATATTAACATGCACACATAATAAAATTGCTAAACTTGATTTAGTTGGTTTTGCCTAAATTAAATTTTCATTCAAACTATGTTTATGATGCATGTATTCATGGTAAAACATTCTAGAAGCTCATTTAAAAGTAAAAATATTGTTTCTACTTCTAGACCTCTAGAATTGTACATATTTATTTGGTCCTATTAGCACCACTAGCTTAGGTGGAAAAATTATGGTTTTGTGATTGTTGATGATTTCTCTAGATATACTTGGGTCTTATTTGTAACTTACAAGGATGATGTTTTGGTGAGTTTAGAAAGTTTTCTAAATATATTCAAAGAGAACAAGGCCTTTTGATTAATAGGGTTCAAAGCGATCATGGTGGCGAATTTGAAAATAAATTATTTGAGGATTTTTTGTGATGAACATGGGATTAGACATAATTTTTCTGCACCTAGAACTCCCAACAAAATGGAGTAGTAGAGAGAAAAATAGAATATTAATTGAATTAAGTAGATGCTTGATGAGTATAAATTTGCCAAAAATATTTTAGAGTATCTTGCATGTTATGTAATGAATAGGATCTATTTTTAGACCAATTTTGAAGAAGACACCCTATGAATTGTTTTTTGGAAAGAAGCCTAAGATTGAACACTTTCATGTATTTGGATGTAAATGCTTTATTTTGAATAATGGAAAAGATCATTTAGGTAAGTTTGATTGCAAATCAGATGATGGTATTTTCTTAGGATACTCTCTTTCTAGTAGAGCTTATAGAGTTTACAATAAAAGAAAAATGATTGTAGAAGAATCAATACATGTTATTTTGATGAAAATTTGATTGATCCTATTAGAAATGAAGTGATTGATGAAGAGATTGATAACTTTAAGAAAATATCTTTAGAAGATAATATGGATGATTCATTGCCTAAAGAATGGAAATATAATAAAATCATCCAAAGGAACTAATTATAGGGGATCCTTCAAAAGGAGTTATGACTAGAAGACATAGTAGAAGTTGTAGATCATTGACATTTTTATGAGGTTGAACCTAAAAATTTAGAAGAAGCATTAAATGATAATTTTTGGATTATTGCTATGGAAGAGGAGTTGAATCAATTTGTAAAGACCCCAAGATCAAAATGTCATTGGAACAAAATGGATCTTTAGGAATAAGCTAGATGATTCAGGTTGTATTATTAGAAATAAAGCTAGGTTAGTTGCACAAGGGTACTCACAAGTTGAAGGTATAGATTTTGAAGAATCTTTTGCAGTAGCAAGACTAGAAGCTATCAGTTACTCCTTGCTTATGCTTGTTTTAGAAATTTTAAACTTTTTCAAATGGATGTCAAAAGTGCATTTTTGAATGGATTTATTGACCAAAATGTATTTGTAGAGCAACCACACGGATTTGAGAGCCTTGATTTTCCAAATCATGTGTATAAATTAAAGAAAGCCTTATATGGTTTAAAACAGGCTCGTGCTTGGTATGATAGGTTAAGTAACTTTTGATAGATCATGGATTTAGAAAGGGCGAGTAGATACCACTTTATTCCTTAAGAGCATAGATGATGATTTGATTGTACAAGTGTATGTAGATGATATATTATTTGGAAGTACAAATGAATCTTATGCCATGAGTTCTCATCTTTGATGTCTAAAGAGTTTGAAATGAGTATGATGGGAGAACTTAATTTTTTCTTAGGTCTTCAAGTGAAGCAACAAGAAAATGGCACATTCATCTGTCAAACTAAGTATATAAATGAATTGCTTGAGAGGTTTGACATGAAAAGATTTAAATCTAGTAAAACTCCTATGAGCCCATCTATAAAATTGGATTTAGATGAATTAGGAAAATGTTGATCAAAAAACTTTATAGGAGTATGATAGGTTCACTTTTATCTTCGCTAGTAGGCGATATTATGTTTGCTATTTGTTTGTGTGCTTTTTGCCAACCGAAAGAATCTCATTTAATAGCGGTGCGTATCTTTCGGTATTTGATAGGCACTACTAGGTTAGGTTTATGGTATCCTAAAATTCTTTATCATGTGATTTGATTGCTTATTACGATCTGATTTTGCAGGATGCAAAGTAGATAGAAAAAGCACATCTGGCATATGTCATTTTTTAGGATCATCACTTGTGTCTTGGTCATCTAGGAAACAAAATTATGTAGCTTTATCCACTTCGAGGCGTACATAGTACTGGTAGTTACATTTGCTTTGTCCTTTGGTTAAAGCAACAATTAGAAGATTTTGGTATTAAGCAAGATCACATTCTAGTTCAATGTGACAATACTAGTGCTATTAGTTTAACTAAAAATCCTATCCGACACTCAGACCAAGCATATAGAAATTAGACATCATTTTATTAGGGATCATGTTTTGAAAGGTGATGTTAATATTAATTTTATTAGCGATTTACAAATTGCAGATATTTTTACAAAACCCTTACGGAAGAACGTTTTTTGTACTTTAAGATGCATGCTTGGAATGTTAGATCCTAATATTTAAAATTGTATGTAGTTTGTTCTCACTTTTGATGTTGTCAAAAGGGGAGAAGAGTAAAATGTTGGTTAATATTAAGTCTATTTAATGCATACATTTAGGGGAGCAACATTATTCATCTCATATGCATAAATTTTTTTTAATAGAATTTCTTTCAAAACTATGATGAAAGGTCAATTTGCACCTTCATCAAAATCAATACCCAACATTAGTTTGTCATCATCAAAAGGGGAGATTGTTGGCTTAATTAGCCTCATGTTCAATTGATTAATTTTGATGATAACAAACAAATGCTTGATGTTCTAATGAATATTTTTATGTGTTTTTGAATATATCAATTGCTAATTACATATCCAATACATCTCACAAATTGTTAGAAGAAATTGCAAGAATAAAAAAAATGAAAGGGATAATGTGAAGCTCATGATTTTAGGTTATATGACTATTCATATGAGTTCTTTGGCATGAATCAATTTGCTCACAACTAACATACTATTTTAATGAGGTTAATTTGTATAAATCTTTATTTAATTAACATTCAATTATATGTTTTCTACATAGCAATAAAATTGTCAAAGTAATAAATGATCATAACTATTAAGTATAATTATTTTATTTACTTAATATAATTAGGTATTTTAATTTAATTTGCTGGTTATATGATAACTAACATATTTATGATTATATATAAATTATATCATAATTTTTAAATATCACATGTCAAAATTAACAAAAATATATAAAATTTTGTATTTTAGCCAAAGTCATTGTTTAATCAAAGAATTCATATCTGATTTTATCTCCATCAGTTCCTTGGATTTTTTCCTTTAAAATAAGTGGTTACATGACCCACTTTGCATTAAAATTGAATTTATTATGATTTTTTAAACATTACTTGATTTTAATAATGGATGCATGCTACATGCTTTGAATATATTAAGAGCTACATGTGATTACTTTTGACTTTCCCATGTGAATAGCCGAATTTTTGCTGCTAAATTTAATATTTGTTTAATATAAATTATATTTTTTATTGAATATTAAATTATCACATGATAACATGAGGTTGTATAATATATTTCTTTGAAATAATTTTTAAATGACCTTCTTGCCTATAAATAGCCCTCATTCTCTTCATGAAAGCATCCCTCATTCAAAATTCAAAATCTCTCCAGCAAATCTAAGAGAAAATCTCTTAAATGTTCTTTCCAAGTGTTCTCCAAATATTGCAAGATCAAATCCTTGGTTTGGAAGCTTCAACATCTTCAAACAAGCCTTTTAATTACTTGAGTTTGTTTTCTTGATCTTAATACTTCTTAGTTGTTCATGCTATTTTCACCATCTATTTCTTCTTTCTAATTTATACTTTTTTGGTGGATTAGTCTTTGAACATTGGTTTTCACATCAAAGCTTCTCAATCATTTTTTTGGTGAAAAACTCTTGTGATAATTTGTAGGATCTATTTCAACTTGCTGAAATTTTAGCTTCCTACAAATTTCTTTTTGTATTTCTTCTTTGGTCTTATTTTGAAAGATCATTTATTCTTAGATCTATTTTAAGCATTTTAAAATAAATTATTGTGCTGAAATTATTTTCATATTTTCTAGATCTCTCTTTTTTTTTTAATTGAAAGCTTACTAGCCAACTTAGATCTATCATATACTTATTTTTTTATTTTGTGATCATTAGCATTAATTGAAAGAATCTTTTTGGTTAAAAAAAAAAAATTACTCCTTGCTGAAATTTATCTTATCATGAAAAGAATATTGTGAATTTATTTTGAAATCATTTTGTATTATTCTACAAATTATAATAACTTAAACATCTAGTAAGATCACTTTAAGATATTTATTTTTATTAAGTGAGCATTTTGCTTGCCAAATTTTTGAGTTGTAAAGTGATCATTTATAAGTTGTGAGATCACTTTTGAATTTGATTTCTTGGTATATATTTGTGAGATTTACTTTATCAAAATTTATTATTTTGTATTTTTTTTTGTTGTAAAATTTATTTTGGGGTTGTACTACTTTGTAGGAGAATACATATTGTTGTAGGGTTGTACTTGCCCGTTATAGGAGTACTTTTGTAAACCATTTTTCATTTAGTGGATTCCTAGCAGGGGAGGCTAGTGTGAGGTTTGGGGTTTGGCGAACCATAAAATCGTGTGCCTCTTGTCTCTATTTACTTTATTGTATTTTTATTTTTGCTGCATTTAGAATTATATCTTATCATTATAAAATCAAAATCTAATTTTCTATTTAAAATTAAAATTTAAGTTTTGAAAATTTTAATATTACCCAATTCACCCCTCTTGGGTCTATAGTGTCTCACATTATCACTATCTTGATTGATAGACATCACCTACAATGGACTAATCATGTAATGGACTCTTTAGACATGATGGGTCTTGAATAGAGATTTATCATACTTTTTTTTGGATGAATAAAGTAGGGTTTATATTAAACCAAGTTCTTAGTTTCCTATGCAAGCCTCACAAGTTAGTACATCTTAAATTTTATTTCTAAGAATACTCTTGATTAAAGAGATGTATCATCTAAGGTTTCAAGGTTAGACTATCAAAATATTGGTTGTATTTCAAAATTGATTGGGAATGTTCAAGGAGAAGACTTATTGGAATTCAAATGAAATAAATAGAATGCTCATGATACTAGGAAGCTAATGAGCATTCCAATCTATCTATAGTTGGGATTTATAATTTTGAAGTTGAGGAGATTTATATATTTTGGAAATTTAATTAGAACTTGGGCTTATAATCTACTAAAATAGGGTTAGAATTATGATTATACTTTTAAAATGCTACCTATGATCTAAATCTAGGGAGCTTGAACAAATAAAGCATGACCTAAATCTAAAGTGATGGACATAAGGGTTTACCTTTAAGAGAATAAATTATCACTTAGACTTATAGTTAATTTACTTATGATTTTAAAATCATGTAGTGGCATTATAAATTGCAAGATAGCTAGAGGTTATTTAATTAGAAAGAGACTAGAGCATGAGTGGTATGAGCATATGACTTAATCATAGATGCAAAATATTTTCAAATTTTATTTCATTTTAGACAATCATTTTGGAGGTTTTAGGATTTCTTATGCCAAAATGCATGAAATAGTTATAGGTCAAATCTAGAATAAGAATTCTCCACCATAAGGATGCCTTCAATTCAAACATTCCTTTATTAAGGATGGAGATCCTTCATGTTTTAGAGAGAAAGAATATGCATGCATGATGTGAAAAATATAACCATATAGCTAAGGGGTTGCTAAATATTTTAATTATCTTATTTATATCTTAGGCTTTATGATGAGGTTATGAGTTGTAAAAATTTAGCTATGAGTGATTGGTTGTAGAAAGCTATTTTATCCTAAGAGCATAATCTATCCAAGACATTAAAGCATAAATCATTTAAGAAACAATGATAAACATGCCATCTTAATGCATAATAAACATAACATAAACAATTATATAAACTATCATAAAAAATATAAAATTGATTTTACCTCCATAACAGAAGGGGAAAAGATGGGTAGAGCTCCATTATCACATGGAATATGAAAGAATAATTATAATTGTATTAAATACTATGGGGCCTTCTTTCTTCATATCTCCATTTATGATTTGGTTATTTCTTTGATTTGGATGGTGCTTGCTTCAAAGGCATCACGCACTAGGATAAAACCTTAGGCATTGCTCATCATCCCCATAGCTAATCTAATTCTATTAAAAAAATTACATTTCTATGGAAAAGTAAATCTAACTACACACAAAATAGATGTTAGCTAAATATACATATAATCCCAAGAAATTGTATTTATAATTTGGACTTAGAATACATATGGTTTAGTTTACAGATTTTGCTTAAAGATTTGCAAATGACCATTATTTATTTTTAAGCATCCCTTAAGCATAGAAAACATGATTAACAAAATATTGGCCTATCATCAATCTAAAGCATACACTAACATCATCTAAAATAATACATCATAAAAAAAATCATATATCACTGACCATCTAACTTAGAGCTAAAGTGGTGAATTAATTCTAATGTATTGAGACTTATGGTAAGTCTTGTTATGCATTAGTGTTGTATTTTTTTAGAAGGATTCAATAACATGAAAGGTTGATTTCACTTGAATAGTTTAATTGATTTGAGAATTTTTTATTTTTGTTCCTTTTGTTTCATTTGATTACTTAGCACTAAGTGTTATAAAAGGAGTGGATATCTCTTTCATCCCTACCTTAAGTCACTTTCTAAAGTATATTAATTTGATTTAGTTCTCTTTAGTGAATGGCTTATTAAATTATTTAATTAATTCTATATTTAGGTTCACTTTAAATAATCTTATTCAAATAAGGCATTTAAGATTAATTAATTGAATTACTACCACATGACATATATTAAATCATTCCTTTCCATCATGTAACAAGCATATGATTTAATCTAAGAATGTTTTGAAACATATTTTAGCACATTAGATGATGAATGTATGTGTATGTTTAAATTTATATTTTATATCTTTGAATTATTTAATATTAATTTAAAACTTTATCAAATTATTATACAAAAGGACATAAGAATAAAATTAAATAGGCATGTGTCATTGTTAAACCAATGTGAGGTCAAATGACCTCCTTGGAATTTATTTAAAATAATATTCGGGATGTTTAGACTATATACCCATTTGCATTCAAACACATGTACATTTGTATACATGAACATGAGTAAACTCAAATCATATGGCTAATTAATTCAACCACTTAGTCAATTATGAATGCATGCAATTTTAATGTAAGATGGGATTTTCATTCACTAATCACATATACATATACATGTGCAAAGATAACAAATTATGTGTCATTATTAAACCAGGAGGTAATCAAATGAATTGTTTAACTAAAATCATTATTCACAGGATGTCAGATATACTTGCTTTTTTTAGACACATGGATGTATACATAAATGTGGGAAAGAAAACCATCAAAGATTGTATATTTTTATTGAATCATTTATATATATGAATTAAAGCTTTATCAAAATTCTAATGTTGAAATACATAAGAATGAAATCAAATGGGTATGTATTAATTTGTTAAACTAGAGGGTGAGGTAATCAAATGACCTCCTTGCTAATAAAGCTCATGTTCACGGATATCAAAATATATACCCATTACCATTCAATGTTATATAAATCAACACATGGATAGAGGAAAGAGCTTAACATTTACACTTAAGCTATAAGCACATGAATTTCTTATGTATTTATAATAACATCATAACTCATATTATTATTCATTTATAAGCTTTTGAAAATACATTTGGATTTAATAATGATAATAGCCATGCATATATTAAATTAAATCAACATACTTGACTTACATAATAAATCCATTTTATTTTACTTGATTTTGGAAAGATGGATGCATGAATTCAAATGACATACAAAATCTAACATGATTGGAAGAAAGTTAGTCAAATATAAGCAAGTGATTTATTCAACCGAACTAGTTCTTAAGGATAGTCAAATCAAATTAGATTATTTAAAGAAAATCGAAGCTTATTTATTAATTAAGTTTCGAATTTGATTTGATTTAAAGAGGAGAAGAGAAATCATCACTTACTATTTCAAATCAATTTCCACATTAGTGATTTTATTTAATTTAAGAAAATGTAATTAAGTTTATTTTATGGGTTAATAAAGTTGAACCCTTATTAGATGAATTAATTACTCTTATCTATGTCACCTTAAAGTAATTAACTAAATAGTATGAGCCAACATGATATGCATGGAAAATAAACTTGCAATGATGTTAGAAAATAAAATTGGCTTCTTTTGGTCATGATTAATACTTGAGATTAAGGGACTTATTAATTACTCTTATGGTTTCTCCACATGTGGAATATTTAATTTCACTAAATTCCTTTAGGTTATTAAACACTAAGACTCATGATTAAATTATGGATTAATTGATTATGATTTCAATTTGATTAAGTGATTTAATTAATTAGTTAAATCTTAATTAATTTCAATTTAAAAAATGTTGAAATGAACTTAGGGAAAGGGCCCTTATTCCTTAGTTCACTTAATGTTGACTAATGATTAATAAACTTAATTAATCAATTTATTAATGTTCATGGGATTAATTAATCATTAATTAAAAGAGTAGTTAAGGTTAATTGGTTAATTTTCTTAATTAAGTGAGCAAAATCTAAGAAAATCATGGGATCTTTGATCCCATTAAATTAACCACAAAATTTGGGATTAATTTCTCAAGTAATTAAGTAATTAAGCTATTAATTTTATAATTAAACCCCAATTACTATTCAAAATTAATTAAGATCATTTTAATTAATTCTCCTCAAATAACTTTAAAATAAGTATTTATTTAAATTTTTTATTTCTCTATAATTTTTATGATTTTTGTTTCACCCTTTAAAATGATTAATTAAGCCTAATTAAAGCTAACCATTCATGTGGCATCTTGCACATGCTTTCACATGGTCATAGGATTAACTTAAAACTTTGACTTCTACATGATGATTGCGAATACATGTCACCATCGATTTAAGATGTTCTATGATTAAGCCGCAATAGGATTATCAGAATTGATCAGTAGATCTAATCCGCATTTCATCCTGGAATGAATGATGAGTGATCTAACATCTAGTGAGGCAAAATGGGTTCATCATTTGACTTGATCCAAGCTTAGAGGATCAACTCAAGGATCCCACCTTCATGACATTGGTGGGAGGATCCAATAGTCAAGATAACACGAGATGCAAGTTTTCTTAAAAAAGCTCCAACCCAATTTTCCAAAGGATTAGTTTTGAAAGCATAGCTTGCCAGAGCTCAAGACTAGTGGCTCGAACGATTAAGGAAGCTTCATCTAGTGGAGATGAAGTCACTTGAAACAATTGGATCAATTCTCAGCGTTCACTAAATGAATTGATGATTTGGAGCTTGGCTTTGATTGAAGTCCCTCTTTCAGGAACAGGAGATGATTCATTTTTTACGATGACTAAGGTGTACAAAGTTAATTTGAGTTTGATGGAGATATGGGAAAGTTAGGTCAAAATGGGGTGTCTATTTCATGGACAGAATGCATTTTGATAGAATAGGAGCTTGGGGATTGCTCTTAGTCATCTTGGTAGCACTCCAAGAATGATTTTATGTGTGTTTGAGTGAAAATGAGGGTGTATACTTCATCTTTCTCAGATGGTAGAATTTGCTTATTATTTTGAAATCTTAGAAAGTCATGGGTGGCAGGAGGTGAGTTGGCTTGCTTGGTTGGTTGAAGGTGTGGAGGTGGACCAAGGATGAATCATGGGTCTATGGGTTTCAAATGCTCAATATGATTTCACCTCCAGTTCATGGAAACCAAAATGGGTGGCAATGTCCAGGTGTAGAGGACCATTGGGAGAGTACTTAGTGGCCAAGGAATGAAAATGACCACTTACATAGGTGATTTATCTCATTTGATGCCCTTGACCTAAGGGGATAATGATTATTTGGCATTGGATTTGATTTGGGCAGATTTGAAATGAGCAAATTGGGTCAAACCAATAGTTGGGTCAAGTTCATATGATCATTTGGAATGTTTTGTTCAATTGGTTTGGTTTAGTTTATCTTAGATTTGATTTTGGCTCATTTAAATTCATTTGGGTCAAATGGGTTGTGCAATTTGAATAAATTAAAATTAGCTTGGGTTAGGTTTTGGTTTGGGTTTAGTTGAAATAGAAGGCGATTAGCTTTAGTTTCAATTAATTTGATTTGGTTTTAATTTACAACATCCTTTTGTTCTATCATGGCTTTGGTTAATCATGGCTTCAGTTCAACAATCAATTTAGAATAAACTTTAGCCATTGGTTGCAATCAATTTGATTTATATTTTGATTTGATCTAATTTAGTCTTTTAGGTCAATTTGGGTGAACTTAGTTCAAGAGGGCCAATTAAGTTTGGTTTGACTCAATTGAAGGTTAAGTCATATTCAAATATTGATTTTGATTTGGTATGAATCATTGGATTCAAAGGATTTGGTTAAGGTTGTAATTTGGCTTGTTTGGGTTCATATGGGTAAAGGGGTTGACTTGGTCAAATGAGTAAAATTGACTAGTTTGACCAATTTGTGACAATTGATCCTAGGATGATCCAATCATGATAAGAGGTTTTGATAGCTTGGTTCAATCCAATTTGGGTAGGATTAGAACTTAGCTCAAATAGATCAAATTTATTTTGGGTCAAGTGGACCAATTGGTTTAGCTTGATTTTGGGTTGAGTTGGACTTAGTTGAGTTTATATATGGATTTGGGATTATAAATTTAATTGTAGCTTGGGAACAAATGGGTTTTGGTTCATTTGAACATTTCAAGTCAAAAGGGTTGGGTTTGACTTGGGTTGATTTGGTTTGGCTTGATGATTATGATTTCATTTATATTTGTGAATATGATTGATGGTATGATTTATTCATTATAAAATCAATTGAATTTGGTTTGAATGAAGGAATTTGGCTAGTGTGGGTTGAGTCATGTGGCTTAGTTTGGATTTTGATTTGGTTTGATTTAGTTTTGATGATTTAAATGTATATTTCATTTAAATTTTTGAAGATGATTGAAAATAAGATTTCTGAGAGAATCAATTGAGTTTGACTTGATTTTGATTAAGATTTGGCTAAGTCCATGAGATAGGTCATATGGCTTAAGAAGGGTTTCAATTTAATTTGATTTAGTTTGATTCACTTTTGATCATTCGAATGTAAATTGAATTTATATTTAGGAAGATGATTGAAGATATAAATTGATTATGAAAATCATTGATTGGATTGATTTGGAAAAGATTTGGAATTTGATTCAAGCTTTTTATTATAGGCCTTAAAATTATTTCCATAGATAGATGATTGGATGTAAGAAAGTATCATTATAACCAATAAATGCTTTGCTTAAACCACATAACAACAAGTTCCATCCTCTAATTAGAAGATGAAGTTCATGAGAGGTGGGATCATCTTGTGTCATAGATCTCAAGCCTATTTACGATAGCAAATGTGAGGATGCGGCTTACTACCTCATTGGTTTAACATATAAGTCTAGGAGTCTCCTTTTCAAATCTATTTGTGAGAAATGAGGAGATCATATAAATCATCTTTTAAGGATACATAGTTCCAGATGTACTTATTCAAGTGATTGAATTACGTCATGTATAGTGTACTATCTCGAAGACATAAGGCACCCTTTAATGTACCTAATCACCTCAATAAGGACTCCTTGGATGATGGGTTATGTAATTCTTCTTACTTTACATGGAAAAGTAAAGCGATTTTATTTTAAGCGGTTCATTAAGTTCTCTAGGGTTAGGGATAGGATCCCCAGGAAACTCGATTAAGGTAAATGATCATTGTCTCAAGATTTGAATAGGAAAGGACTATCAATCGATTGGTTTATTTGAAGATCAAAATGGGATTGATCAAAAGGAGTTATTATCAAAGCCAAAATGGGAGATAAGTAAGAGATGTCCACAATGCTAGAAACCTAGCATCTCAAACTAACTATAGTTGGGCTTTACATTTTAGAAATTGACTTAGTTTGTTTGAGTTACATTTTCATTATAATTTTAGACTTAGGATTCCTTAACACAAGATTAAATGCACAGAGGTGAGGAATTATGCTTATGGCCCAAAGGAGAGCAACCTCATAACCTAAATCTAAGGCTTTGAGATGGAAGCATAACCTAAATCTAAGGAAAAGTGGGGTGGTTTGCCTCCACAAGAGGATAAACCACGATAGTTTGGACTTACAACTAGGGGTGGCCTCAATTATCTCATGATTTTAAATACATGTAGGCAAGTCATTATGTTTATGAGATTGCTAGGCTATTATTTAGAAGAGACTAAGTCTTTAAACTCACTCCCTAAAGAGACTAGATCATGTAAAGGGACATGCATCAAATGACCTAAATCTAATGCAATTTCAAATTTCATTTTATTTTCATTTTGGACAAATATTTTGACTCAATAATATTTTTATGACTAATGCATGAGAAAGAAGATTATTATCAAAATCGGTGAAAGGGAGGAGTTTCCACCATGGCTCTCAAGGTCAAGCCAGTTTCTCAGCAAGATGGAAGCCCTCCAATCAAGGGTGAAATAAGATGCATTTGTGCATGATATTATAAAGAAATGCTCATCCAAGGGTTTCTTCTTTTATCTTGATTCTAAACCTAAGCTTTAGGTGAGTTTAAGAGTTGTTTAATTTTAATTTGAATTGTTAAGTTGGGTAAAAGATTTATTTTTCCCTACAGAGCCTAATCCACATCCAGGCCATACATAAAACAAGGAAGAAACTAATAAAATCATGCCACTTAATGCAAAAGCTAAATAAACCATCAATTAATTTATAAAGCTAATCCCAAAAAGAATAAATGGCTGTTGTGGTGGCACCACACAAACTAAAATATCAAAATGGGTAGAGCTACCCTTATACAATAAAATTACAAATGAATCATTACAATTTAAGCAAAAGAATTCATTATTATGGGGTCTTCAAGCTTTATTCTTCTTTCTTCCTTCTTCTTCTTTCTTTTCTTCTTCTTCTTTTCTTTTGGTTCCTTCTTTTGGATGGTTGGAAGGTGGATGCTCCAAAGCTTCACATGGTGCATAAGATAGGATCTTATGACCAATGCTTATCTAATCCCCATAATCATTCAAAATCTAATTATACAAATTTTACATGAAAAGGAAAAGTGGAAATCTAACACACCAAAACAAAGATTAGCTAAAACATACACATAAATCCAAGCATGTATATTGGACTTATCACCCCACATGGGTGACTAAGTCCACTTGACTATGGATTATTCTTAGGGGTATAAAACACCAAGCAAAAGCATTTATATTTTTGTTTATGATAGCCCTTAAGCACAATCCCCTGAGAAAGAATAGTTAGACTTTACCTCCCATTCATTCTATGAGCATACATCTCTAAAACATATATCACAAAACAAAACATAACATCAAACCATGCACTGACCTAACCTAAGGCTAGAAGTGGTGACTTAGGCTAATGTGAGTGCTTTGAAGGCTTGTGAGGTATGCTTAACTATGGCTTTAAGTTCAAATTTTTAAGTGTGAAGAACATGTTCAACATAGAAGGGGTTTCATTTAAGTTGTTTAAATGTATTGGGTTGATTTTATTTCATGTTTAATTTGGTTTAAGTGGATCCTACAATTAATTACTAAGTTATGAAGAGGGGAAAGAGAAGAGAACTTCTCTTTCCTTCCCTAACCTAAGTAATTTCTAAAGTAGATTCACATTTTAGTTTCATTTAGGTTAATGTTTTGATTACATCTTAATTAATCCTAAGTTTAGATATACTCTAAACAAACCTATTCAAAAGAAAGGCATTTTAAGATTAAATAAAATGAATCAAAACTCACATAAAACATATTACTTCATTTCTTTCCCAACATATATATAACACATGGATGGAATCTAAGTATATCTATGTAAAATGAAAGTATTTAACACACTTTATGATGCATGCTAAGTAATCAATTTAAGGAAATTTAGTAGTTGAATATGCATGATTTTTTCTTAAGTAAAGAAGGGTTTTCCTTATCCAAATTTTCACATACATACATGAAAGTAAGAAAGGCATAAGTGAGTACAATTAATTGTTAACAGTGTAAGGTATAAGACCTTCTTAGGGCTACTTAAAGCCTCAACCTCGTTAGGACTAATATACCACTTTCCTTAAATACAAGCATATGCATAAAAGAAATGAAATAGAAAGGAAAATGCAAAAGTTGTTTGATGGATTCAATTTATTTTATGCAATTTATGCATGCAAGTATAGGTAACCCTTCTTAGGTGATAGCATAGGGACTAATTGGGTATAGAATTAAGTAAGTGTTAGGTTCTTTTTAAATGAACCTTACATCTTACTAACTCTATTCAAACTATGCTAACATAAGAAAAAAAGGAAACCTATACTAAGCATGACTTTATAATCTATCACATGCAAAGTTTTAATTAAAGCATAAGTAGCACACTTTCGGATTTGGTATTTAACTTATGTATTTTGAAAATAATTTGGATTTAGTAGTGATAATAGCCACTCATATTTCTACTTTAGCCAACACATGCAAATTTGACATAAAGTAAACAATTTCATTTTAAAATTTGAATTTTAAAATTATGAATGCATGAAATCACATGGCATACAACTTAACATGTTGGAGAAAGATTCAAAGTAATGAAAGCATGTAAACAAACTCACTTCACTTAAATCTAGACATTCTTAAAGAATAAGAAAATTTAGAATAAATCAAAGTGAATTTCAAAGTAATTTTTGTTTAGTTTGAAATTTAATTTTAAGAAAAGGTGAGATGAGTTTACTATTCCCAACCCATTCCACATGTGTTTGATATTTTTGTTTAATTTTTAGGTGATTAGATCCATTTTTATGTGTTGATTAGGTTAAGGTATGAATTAAATAGTTTAATTAACCCTTACTTACACCACCTTAGAAGAGTCAACTAAGTAATTATGAGCCAATGAGATGACATAAAACCCACAAGGAATTTAAATTTGCATTGCACCTAATAATGCAAAAGTATAATGCAACTTGGCTCAAAATTAAAAATTAATTAAGCTACGAGGTTTAGCTTAAGTAATTTCAAAACACCCTTTCACACATGTGAATTGGGTTTTGATTTCCTTAATTGAACATAGGCTATTAAACACCTAAGCATCTACCCAAAGTAAATTAATTAAGTTCTATAGCTTTTTAGAATTTTTAGAAATTGATTAAGGGGATAATTAATGAATTAACCCTTAATTAAGAGGATTAAGAGAGAAGAGAGGGGTTTAGGGAATAGCTTGGGAAAATGCCCAAAAATATTCCATAAACCCTCCTACTTGGATAAATCAACCCTAATCATAAATTCACTAATCATACCT
This sequence comes from Cymbidium sinense, assembly GCA_021442155.1. NCBI lineage: Eukaryota > Viridiplantae > Streptophyta > Magnoliopsida > Asparagales > Orchidaceae > Cymbidium > Cymbidium sinense. The sequence goes on from JAKCPB010001351.1 coordinate 47,939, forward strand.
AATTATGCTTAATTACATAAGAAGGGTAAACCATATGCAATTAATTAATCAAGAATACAATAAATCAGAAAATTATGAGAGGCGAAGTCATCCCTAAAACTTACCCAAGAAATTTGGGATTAATGAGGCTAATTAAAAATAATTAGCAAAATACACTTTCTAATAAAACTTAAATTAAATTTAAAACTCAAAATTAATTTAGGTTTTTCTATCTATAAATTTTTATAAAATTATGAATTCTCAATCATATTAGAATTATTAATAAATTTTAATCCTTAATCAATATTTAAACATCTCTTTATTTTGTCCTTTAACCGTTTGATCAAAGATGGACTGAGATCCCCTCTCAACATTTTACAAGGATAAACATATATCTAAACATGTTAAAATCTCAACATCCATCTAAAATGCATGGATGGGCGGATGAGATCATCCAAGTTCTTCCCCTTGATCAATAGACGTCCATGATCAAGGGGAATATCAAGCTAGGAATCAAACCAAATTCAACCCACACCATCTAAGGGAGCGGCAAATCCAATCAAAATGATGGGGTGAAAATTTCTTTCACAAAGCTCCCACATTGAGTTTAGTGATAAAAATCCCATACTTCTAGAGGTGATCTCCTCGATTCCCTTGGAAGCTTCATGGTTGGGAAGCTGGCGAGTATGAGCACTTGAGGTTGAGTAGATCAATGTGTGGACCAACTCCTCCTTGCTTGAGCTTCAGCTTTAATCCAACTTGATCCTTCTTTATTATGGGAACTTCAATAGAATCTTAGGTGCACTCGACTTAGCTCTTAAATGAATTATGCAAGAGCAATTGGAAGGAAATTGAGTGAGGAAGAAATTGGCTAATGGATTGAGCTCCCCTATTTTTGCACTATGCAAAACTGAGAAATGGGGAATTCTAATCCTCTCTAAGAATCTTGGGAGTGCTCTCTGATGATTGCTCTTAATTCCTTAACTTCAATCGACAGAGGGCAAGTGAGAATTGAATTGAATTATGAGGAGTATATCTCCCCCTTGAAGGATTGGATGGCCGACAATTCTCTTGCCATTTTGATCCAATTGATCATATTGCGAGGGCTATTTGATCTATTTTGAGTGTGCACATGGTTTGTTTGACCATGGGTGGATTTGCCTCCCATGTGCTTGAATTTGAGCTTGAGGAGTTTGAAAATTTAATTTTAAGCTAGGGGTGAGTTTGGTCTGGGACCAAATGGGCTAACCAAACCCATTGGGTTGGGTGCACCACTCATCACTAGGTCCCCTTGAGCTTTTAGGAAAGCCTCAGTGATGTGAAAGAGTATGACCAAATTACCCATGGTTAGGCCAAAATTTGTTCTATGGCCTAGGGTAGGATGGTCATTTTGTTATTTTCTAGTTTGTGGGTATGTGGAGAAACTAGGTTTGGCCAAGTTTCATTAGATTTGGAATCCATTTGATAGGGTTTGGCTCATGTTGACCCATTTAGGTCAAAATGGGTCAACTTGGGTCGATTGACCAAGGTCAAATTGGGTCAAACTAAGGGTAGGGTCAAGTTCATATCACCATTTGAAATGTTTTGATGGCTTTTGTTTGATTCAACTTGGTATATATTTGATTTTTGCTCATATGACTTCATTTTGGTCAAATGGGTCAAGTTGACCTATTTGACCCATTTGACCTATTTGAGGTAGGTCAAGGGTAGATTTAAGTTAAGTTAGTCATATGGAGTGGATTGGCATCTTTTTTTCCAATAAATTTGGGTTATTCAATTTTGGCTCAACATGACCCCTTTAGGTCATATTGGGTCTAAGATTGTGGCTAGGTTGGTCTAGTTGGCCATTGAGGCTTTGGTCAAGTTCCACAAGTGATTTGGAATGGACTTGACCCATTCATTCAATCAATTTGGCTTAGATCAAGTTTTGACACATTTTGACCCTTTAGGTCAAAATGGTCAACTTGGGTCAAGTGAGCCAATTGGGCTATGTTAGGCTCAAAATGGCTTGGTCAAGTTCAAACATAGGTCATGAGTGAACTTAGATCAATGGTTTCAATCAATTTTGGCCTATGGTGGTTTGGCTATGTAAGGTTTCATTTTGCGTTAAGTGTTGACTTGGTCAACCATTAGGTTTGACCCAATTTGATTGATTGATCATCCCATTATGATTGTTGATCATGATGAGAGGCAAATAAGAGTTTGGTTCAATCCAATTTTATTAGGATCAAAATTTGGCTCATAAGGGTACTTTAGGTCACTTTGGGTCAAGTGAGCCTAAGTGGGTCAAATGGCTTGGTCAAAGCTTGATTTGAAGTTGGTTGATCTTGTACATGGACTCATTATTGAAATATAAATCCATTTACAAGTGGTTTGAGGTCAAATGGGTTTTGATCCATTTGACAATTTCATATTCAAAGGAAGAATATGAAAGGGTTTTGATTTGATTTTTATTTGAGTTTTGATTGAAAGATTGAAGTTTGGATTTATATATGCTCATGATTGTAGGATTGATTGAACCATGAGAAAAAATCAAGGGTTTGGCTTGATTTGAAAGTGATTTGGCTAAGTTCAAGATTTTGACTTTAAAGGCTTAGATTGGATTTTTAATGGATTTGAGTTTGATTTTGGAATTGGCTTTGATTGTTAGAAATTATAATTCATTTATATGTGTGAATATAAATGAGAATATAAATGGATCATGAGAAAATTTCAAGGATTTGAAGTGATTTAATCATGATTTAGGTTAAATCCATTAAAGAATTTAAAGGATTTAAAATTTTAATTGAAATTTAATTTTTTTTGATTGATTGATTTATATTTATATTTCATTTATATATGAGAATACAAAAGTTTTGAGAAAATCCCATGAGTTTGAATAGGTTTGATCATGATTTAGGTTAAATCCATTAAATGGAATTTAAAGGATTTAAGATTTTAAATTGGAATTTAATTTTTTGGATTTGATTTGGTTGATTGATTTATATTTCATTTATATATATGAATATAAATGAGAATATAAATAAGTTTTGAAAATCATGTGAGTTTGAATAGGTTTGATCAAGATTTGGTTAAATCCATTAAGAATTTAAAGGATTTAAGAAAATTTCATGAATTGATTTTTTATTTTGAATTTGATTTGATGGGTTTGAATTTATATTTCAATTATATATGTGCATATAAATGAGAATATAAATGAGGTATGAGTAAATGTCAAAGGTTTGAAGTGGTTTGAATCATGATTTTGGTTAAGTCCTTTAGGGAAAAGTAAGGACTTAGGAATTTTTTATGGATTTTGATCATGGGTTTCAATCATAGATTTCAATCATGGATTTCAATCATGGAGTTCAATCATGGATTTGAGTTTGGAAAATCAATAGATTGATTTGGAGTTTGACTTGAGGAAGGAAGTGAGGAAATGTTTAAGCTAGGGTAGATTTTCCTAACACCCCAAGGCATGACTATTCATATGGCTAACTCTTCTAAGTCTCTAGGCTAGGTTGGAGTATCCACCTAATCACTAGATGTGTCTTAAGACTAAGGAACTCTTAAAATCTAAAGGAGTCCATGTAAGATGGAGGTTGAGAGCTCATTCTAAAAATGAGGTCAACAAAGGGTGCCCAATAGGTGTGGTGTGATTGGCAGAACACACATATTGGTGTTGACAAAATGATCAACAGATCACAAGCACTAATAAATATCTATTGTAGCAAGGAAGAAAGAATCGAGCTTCTGCAATGTGGCTCTACTTATGTCCAAGACATAAGAGAGGGAAGAATCCACTAAGGGATAGAGTGTGAACCTTCCACTAGGGAAGCGGTTCAAGTCATCCACAAGGGATGAAAGGTTTGGTTTGATTTGAATCTCAGGAGAAAATATTTGATTTGAATTCCACTTGGAAGAGGGTTGAATTTGTTTCAAATTTTGTTGTTTGAATTTTTAGGATGAACCATTTTGGTTTGTAATGGCACTAAGTAGGAGCCATGGAGGCTAAGACCTAACTTCAGTTACCAATCAAAGGGGTAGTCTACTAAGCACATAGGACTAACCAACCAAGGGATGCCTTTGATTATCGTACTTGGAAGAAAGCATAGTAGACTTATATCCTCTAAGTATGGACCATTTGCGATGGGGTAATCTATTGGCAAGACAACAGATTGAACCCAACCTAGGGCTGACTATTGAGTGAATGCCACTAGGGGACTTAGATCATCTCAAAGATAGTCAAGATTGATTTCACTTTTAGATTTGTTTATTTTGATTATGATGGATCCCATAGTTTGCGATGAACTGCACTGTGTAAGGGCCATGGAAGCCTAGACCTAACTCAGATTTATCAATTCAAAGGGAGTAGTCTACGAACCACAAGGTAGGATTATCCAACCAAGGGGAAATTCCTTTTGGTACATAATGGTCAAGTCTTAAGAAGAAAGCTGGGGACTATCTTCTTAGAAATAAGGAACCATTGGGGTGATCAATTGCTTTGGGCACCAAATCAAATTGACCTAGACTATTGAATGAATGCCACTGGGGACTTAAATCTCAAGAATAGTCAAGATTAATTTCATTTTAATTTGTTTATTTTGATGGATTGTTAGTTTATGATAGATCTGCGAGAAGGAGCTTATAGAAGCCTAGATCTAACTCATTCTTGAACCAAAGGGAGTAGCTTCGATGGGAGAACTATCCAACCAAAGGAGTGCCTTTTTGCAATGATCAATTCAAGAGTTGGCTTCGGGGACTCATATTCCACTAGAAAAGATCAGGGGTGATCGGTTGCTTTGGGCAATAAATCAAACGACTGGGCCTATCAATTTGTGACAATCATGCTAAAGAATGCATCATAGTATTACATCTTTTTAAAAGAGATGATTGCCGGTAACCTATTTATGGAAAAAATAGATTGAACGACCTGGTGACTAGTGAGAGGATTTATGACTCGGGTAGTCAGGCAATTCCTATTGGGAGTTCTGCTGACACTACCCTAAAAATTGGATGCCTGCTTGAGAGAAGGGGCCCTTTGGGGGATTAAATTCCTAATCCATAAGTGAATTAATTTTTGTTTATTTTAGTTTGTTATCATGGACCTATTAGTTTTGAGGGATCAAGCGAGAAGATATCGGCTAGTATCTTAGATTTACTAAACCAAGGAAAAATGCATCGACAAATTCTCAACCACGGGGTTTACTAGGAAGGGAAATCCAATCCAAAAGTAACTGGTAGTGTCTAAATGGGGTCATAAAGGACTTGATCCAAATAGAGTGCTATAGGGGATGGGGTAAGGGGAATCAACTCCACGGAAAATGACATGGCTAGTCATATATCCAATAGGTATTCATTGTCCAACTCAAGAGAAAGCCGGGACTCATATCTGTGGAGTGGTATGTCACTTAGGGTGAGTCTTGTCAATAGCATCAACCAACCTAAAGGGTTTGCAACAATCGACTAGGAAGAAAGCTGGGGACTCACATCCTCCTTATGGCGGGCCGATTCTTTGGGATAGTCTATCTTACGATGGGTGCTATCCAACCTAGGGGTGTAGTGAATGCCAGGGGACTTATATCAACTCAAAATTCAGAGGAAAGAGCCTGGGGACTTATCCTAAACCTCAAAATAGACCTAGTTAGAGCATGATGGCTAGTTCAAGAAGAAAGCAGGGGGACTCACATCTTCTTAAATAAAGTCAACATGAGGTAGCTTTGGGCAGGCGTGAAGACCATCTAAGGTGCTCATTGGTTTGCAATGATCAAGTTAGGAAGAAAGCTGGGGACTCACATCCTCCAACAAATGACCACTTGGGTGACATACTAGCGAGGTAGCATGTAGACCCGACCTAGAGCAGCTAATGAGTGAGTGCCATAAGGGGCTTGCTCCCATATCAAAAGCTTCGAAATAAAAATTTGTGTTTATTTTGTGCATGTGTTAAAAGGAATAGGATGCCTCGGGGGACTCTTACACCTACCTTAAACACTGGGAATTATGAAATGATGCCACGGATGGCAACAAGAATTCCCACTGAAAGGATGTCTCTTGGGTTCTCTCACACCTAACTTAGTTATATTCAAAATAGGATGCCTCTCGGTTATCTTACACCTATTCTAAAGCATAGGAGATTGTGTTATGTTGTGAAAGAGGGATGCCAGGACTCTTACACCTACCTATATCATGGGTGATTCAAGACAAGCAAACAAAGAAGAGAAGATTTGATGAATGGAATCAAATTTTGTTCTTTTTTTTTAATGATTATTTTCAAATAGTTTTTGTTTCATGGGTAATATTTCTTTAGATAGAGCCCATTAATTAAAAAAGTGCGGTCTCCTTTACAATCAACTTGCCTCCCATCTTTTGATGGGCAATAGTGGTCTCTGACTAAAAGACTTGGGGCGGACAACTTGTTGTGAGCTTGAATCATTTTGGCCAGCCTTGAAGTTGAGGTTCTTGCATGCCCGTGGGTGACTCTCCTCCAAACCTTGAGCTCTTCTAACCAACTTTGCATTACGCTCTATAGTGATCTTGTTACCCAATGCTATCCTTAGTGATGGGAGTTGAACTTCTAAAGGAAGAATGACTTGAACCCATACACTAAGGAAAATGGGGTAGGCAGTTGGAGTTGAATGGTGCAGGCCATAAAGCTTCAACCAACTCTTATTCCACTATCATTTGTTCTCATCAAGAGTCTTCTTAGTCTGGATGAGAGTTTTGTTGAATCTTGCTAAACCATTAGCTCTGGGTAGTAGATGGTGGAGTATCTCCAATCTATACCATGTCTTAGCAAAACTATTGATCTTCATGCTTTTGAATGCGTTATCGATATAATTCATCGAGGCACCCCAAATATATGATATGGTTCTAAAAATTGAAGCACATGGTGAGTTGTGACCTCTCGAGTGGGATGGCTTCCCCTTGGAAAATAGTCAATAGCGATAAGATGAACGATGCCCTTGGAAGAAGGAGGATCGATCAAAATGTCGGTACACTCAAATGGCCATGAAGCCAAAAGTAGGGTGTAGAATGTTGGGTGGTTGGTGGAGGACCACACCATGCAGTTGACACTGATGACATCTCCTATATCCATGCAATCTGTGATCATAGAAGGCGAGTATCCAAGTCTTTTGATCTTCATCTTCATCTTGAGGATGATTGATAGACTCACGTAGATTATAATGCCATGGGCTTCATGTTTGTCTAAACAATGTAACCACATTTGGTCAAAGGACCGGTGGTGCCATCAAGAGCATAGGAAGAGAGCTCTCTATTTCACGATGGGCTTGTGACTTTTCTTGAGGTAGTTTGCGGTGTTCAAATCTATGAAGCGGTTGCCTCCAATCGCTCCTTGTCCATTTTTTGGCACAACCTCCCTTCAGAGAAAGTCTCGATGAGTTCAAATCAATAAGGGATAGGACTTGTCTATTTTGGACCCTTATTGAAATGGACTCATCTTTAGACATGCCAATTCTTTGGCAAGTTTGGCCAAGGCATCTGCTATTGTGTTCTCTACTCAGGAACCTTGTAGATGGTGACTTTAGGAATCTAGGCCAATAGTTTCATGGTATACTCATAGTAATGATGAAGCTTGGGTTTGAGGACTAGTAGGACCCTAGCAATCACGGTTGATGAATGAGAATCCCCAAAGATGTTGATGCTCTTGACATTGATAGTGATGGAACTCAAAGATCAAAGCCTTATACCTAACTTCATTGTTGGTGCAAAGGTTGGAAAGATAGTATGAGAATCTCATCACATTGTAGTTTGGAGTTAGAAGAACTATTCTGCCTTTCGAGAATAGATCATGGTGCTTCACCTTTAAGAAAAGAGCACCATCAAAATATATCTCCCATCGGTGGTTATTGGCCTCCCCAAAGTTCATAATTTGTTCATCAGGGAGATCATCACTAAGCGGAGAATCAACAGGAAGTGGTGTGCTACTAAGAAATCTTCTAGTGCTTATCCTTTTACTTAACAGAGGGGTACAAATGTAATATAAAATTGTGAGAGTATCATGGACCAATGAGCCAAACATCTGGAAAGCATTAGCTATGTCATGAGGTATTGTAGTGGATTGGTTTAGAGATCAAGTTCACCTTATGAGAAAGCATATAGTGTGTAGCTTGAGATGCAAAGATCAAAGCTAGGCAATGTTTCTCAATAGGTGGATAGTTTGGTTCAAGAAGGATTAGATGAGGTAGTAGAGCACTTTCCTTCCCACATCATTGGCTTGGGCCAAGAGCATAAAGAGTCATCCAATGCGGCGGTATAAAGGATGAGGCAGGATAGGAGCTAGAGAAGCTTCACCAAGTACTCTTTGATTTCTTTGAATGTTTGTTGGAACTTATCATCCTGCTTGAACTTGGCATCCTTTTTGACAAGTGCTGAGAATGGTTTACATCTCCCCGATAAGTTTGAGATAAAGCATCTTAGATCTGCAAGCCATCCTTGAAAGGATCTGAGTTGAGTTAAACTCTTAGGAGGTGGCATTTCTAAGATAGCTTTAATCTTTTTAGGATCTATTTCTATTCCCGGTGTCGAACAATAAACCCAAGGAATTTCCCTGAAGTGACTCCGAATGCACACTTCAGGGAATTCATTTTGAGGTTATATTATCTTAACCATTTGAAAACTACTCTCAAGTCAAAGAGGTGGTCTTCCTTTTCTGCTTGACTACTAGATCATCAACATAGCACTCAACGATGATGGATGAGTTCATTGAAGATCATGGCATTGGTATGTAGCACCGCATTTTAAGGAAGGCATGACCCTATATAAGATTCTTATCGGGGTTGAAAAGTAGTGTTTCTTTCATCTTGAAGAGACATCTTGATTTGGTTATAGCGGATGATCCATCCATGAAAGAAAGATTGCATGAGATGAGCAATGTCCACCATTAATTTGGTATAGGAAGGAAACTCATCCTTAGGACATGCCTTATTTAAGTCCCTAAAATTGATGCATATGTGAATTTGGCCATTCTTCTTCTTAACTGGGATGACACTAGCTAACGGATATTTTTCTTCCCGATGAAACCAACATCAATCAATTTCTTGACTTTAGAAATGACCCTATTCAATTTCTAATGCATCTAGGAGCTTGCTTAATAGGGTAACATTAGGATCTATTGCTAGCTTGTGGACTACTATGTTGAGATAATCGATTTCTTCATAACTCCATGAAGCGGTCTTTAAACTCGGTCAATAGCTAACTAAGTCATTGGTTTCTTCTTCATTCACAATGAGGATGTATGTCGGCAGATTTTCTTCTTTCCGAGGTTGATTTCTTTAAGCTTGTCGATTATTGAATGAATCTCCTCTTCAAATTAGTGGTCTTTGACTTGAAGATCATTTGGATCATAAAATTTCTAAACACACATTCTCATAAGAGTTGGGGATGTGTGAGAAACTATCGACTCAAATGGTTGGTAACAGGCAATAATCTTCATCATCGGGGACCCACATCTTGAATCCCAGTCACCTTTGATTGTGCTTCTTCCTATATGTTGTTCCATAGCTTTTGAAGTATTCTAATTGTGGACCATGTGTAGGAGGAACCTTTATATATAGATTTTGAACACAAGGTGAGTAAAAGTCAAAAGGTAATTCCATTAATTCTTTAAAAGTATCTTCCTCAAGTCCTACATCTCGACTTGAGGATGATGAAAAAGAACCTCTTTTGCTTCATGTCCTTTGGAAGACTTAGGGACTTCTTAACTACTAAACCTTCAACTTTCAAAGATGTAAGTGAGGTAGAGCTAAGGTTCCCAACTTGCCAATAGTTTCACATAAACTAGATTGAATACTTTGCTTTGCTTGGAGGCATGGTCTTCATCTTTTGGATCAAAAGTCACCTCCAATGGAACCCACAGGGGTTGGCTGGTATACTAATCACATTAGACTCATCCTCTGAGCTGGATTCCAAGTCTATGTGAATAGTAGGGGTACTCTATGAATTGGAACATGACCTCTATTGGCTGAAGGCCAACTAGGGGTCTCCCACCTCTGGGCGCCTGTTTTACGCCTCTTCTGGTGGAGGTTGAGCCATCTACCCACATGTCCATATGATGGAATGAACTATGGGTGGAATGTGATATCATCCACTTCTTCTTCAATTCCCCTTGCTCACTTGGACTTTTATTTTTCTTTTCATTTTCTTTTATCTTTTCTTTTCTTCATTTTCTTTTTTTTTATTTTTCATTTTAAATTTTGTCCAAGTTCATGAGAAAGGGTGTTTTGAGGAAGATAGTAGGTCATCCTCATAAATCTCAACTCTCTAACTAAAAATGGCTTTTCATCCCCATTGACATGACTCAATTCCATCTTTTAGAACTTGATGCATTGATGAAGGGAGGATGGAATGATCTTGTTCGATGTATCCAAGGCTACCAAACAAAGTGAATGAAGTATTTTGAATCAATGATGTAGAACTTGGCTTATCTTCAGTCATATCTCCAAGGTAACACTATAGAACCTAAAGCCGCTCACCTTGATCATTGAATCCTCTCAACATCATCCTATCTCCTTGGAGTGTAGAGATGTCGATCTTCAAATAGGCAAGGGTCTTTAGACTCATGTTTCAGATGCACTTGGAATCCATGAGAACCTGAGTTGAACTATCCATGTCGTGATGTATAGAGGGGCGGTTGTGCTCCAAGTCCCAGTAGAAGGTCTTCATCTTGTGAAGGTGATCCTTGGGCTTCTTTTTTATGTGCTTCCTCACCTATAGAGGGTGCTAAGCATATTTTAGGATCAAGGATTGCCTTGATTAATGATTCTCTCATCTCTTTGGATAAGATGAGGGCATCATATATGCTTAGCTTAGATGAGAAAGGATGTTGTAGTCCACCTTTGATTGGTCTTCCATAAGCATATCTATGGGTGGAGTATCCTATGGAAGTGCTTCTCGATCTTGAGTACCAATGACTTGTTTCCCTCTATCTTGAGGTGCTGCCCTAGGAGGTAGAACCTTGCCACTATGGAGGTTGACTTCGATAATCTCTTGAGGCAAGGTGGTGAAGGTTCTACCTACACTTCAAGCTCACCTACAGCTTCTCCTATGGGACTCTCAAAATTAGATGATTCCAAGTCTATCTCAAGAGGTGAACCATAGTATTGAGTTGGAAGTCCAACTAAATCAGAAGAGGAAGATCATTATTATTAGACTTGAAGAGTTATCATTAGGAATAGAAGAAGATAACTCATCAGAAGAGACATAGATATAATTCAAACTAGCTTTATTCTTCAATTTCTTGGAATTATTTGGAGGTACAAAGTAGAAGTCAAGTAGAGTGAGTGGAGTAAGGGATTTGATATCTGATACAAGAGTTCTACTAGTAGAAAGAAATAGAAGACTAGAAAATGGAAGAAGTCAGGTGTGGAAGCTACAAGCTGAAGCACAGAGGATGATGGTGGTTGTGCTAAAGGGCTATCTGGGCACATCTTTGTTCTTTATCCCCTTTCCTAGAGTTGGCGGCAACTTGCAAACCTTCCTTGGTGTTGGAGGTTTAAGCGACAGCACAGGAAAGCTTCTTGATCTTCAATTATTTTCTTAGAGGTTTTAGACAAAGAAATGTCCCAACCTTCTTTGGTTTTGGTAGGATCACTTGTATCCCCAAGGATTACCCTAATGGGCGGAAGGTTGTTCCAAGGTATTCCTTTGGGATAACTACATCTGGGTCTTGAAACTGTGTTCATGCTAATCCTTGAATATGAAGCAATCCTCCAAAACATGGGCTTGCATATGGTGGTAATGGCAAAAGTTTGGATCTTGACTTATGCCTACTTCCTCGTCTCTAGGTAGCTGAAAATCAGGTTTCTTTAATAGATTCTTAAAGATTTTCTAATTACCTCCCTCTTAAAGAATAAGGTTTGTTTAACTTATCTAAAAGAGTAGGTGGACCATAGCTACTTGGTGCGATATGCATCTGCACTCAGTGGTATGGGTGAGGCGTTGTGTGAGGCTGTGGAGGCTTGTAGGCATGGGGTTGCCTCGGTGGTGGCAAGGAGGTGGAGGCTGAGGTTGTGGTCTCTGGTGATCTCTGGATGCTTCCCTCACCGCTACACTCTTCTCATGGTTTCTTCTCATAGACCTTTTGGGATTTCTGTTTGGGCAACTGATCTTGAAAGGCAATTATTTGGCCTCTCCTTGTAGACTAGCTGCCTTGTTGATTAGCTTCTCAAATGTCTTATAGTGAAGCCCTTAAGCATGAAGGCAACCAGCCATGGATATTCTTCAAGAGAATCTTAATGGCATGTTATTTAGATTTGGTTCACACTTCATCATACCAGTTACCATCGAAGAATATAATCAACAAGTGACTCACCAGAGTGCTATTTTTTTATAACAAGATCACCAATAGTAACCCTTTGCTGAGCTCCAGCAAATCTCTTGATGAAGGGTTGCTCTAACTCAAAATATCTTTTTCTTGAACCGTTGGATCGACATACCAATCAAAAGAAATACCCCTATATTGACAAGAGTCTAAGAGTAAAGTTGCCACCTTTGTTGTAATAACTAGCCCTAAAGTGAGCTATATGCTGCCTAGGGTTCCCACCATCAAAATTTTTGAAGGAAGGAGGCACGAAACCCTTGGGATACTGGATAGCATCAAATTCCTCTTGTAGGGTCTACCCTTAGGAACTGATGATCCTCCCTAAGCTTGAGCCAAAGCTTCCTTCACCTGCTACTCAACCATGGATTTTAGATCTTTTTCTTGTATGGAGGTACTTTCCACTACCTTCCTATATATGCTAGTGCTACCTTGCTCAAAGGAGGTAGAGTCTTAGCGGGTCTAATACATGCACTAGCTTAGAAGTGACTCGATGTAATAGGATGACTGGAGGGCTTATTTACGAGTGCGACTCTTGCTAACAAGTCCATCTGTGTGTATCCTATCAATCTTTTTTTCATCTCCTTAACTTAGAGGTGTTGGCTGATTCTATGGTGTCTCTTGATCAACCTCATCACCTTCCATGGCTTGCTCCCTAAGAAGAGATCTCTAGTATCGATCATACTCCGGTGAATCCTCCCATCAAGTCATCTTCTTTGTTGGGATCAAGTCGACTCTCTTCATCGACCATACCCTAAGATCTCCTTCTTCTCCATAAAATAATGTGCAACTATCTCATCTAAGGATCTAACTTAGTAGGTACAGCGTTTAGGGCGGCAGTGTGATCTATCATGAATTGAGGCACCGGACTTCTTTCATGGGGAAATCCTTTGTGGAATTACTCACTAGAAGAATGATACTTCTTCGGTTGTAATGGGGTAACAATCCTAGGATGATCCTTTACCACTATTACAACTGAACTATCATCTAGAATATCTATAACTATCATCTCTACATCCATTTGTGCGAGTTGGTGAAGGGCGACCGATGCTGGGTTGCCACTCCTTCTGTACCACCACTGGGGTAGAAGGTCAGTGGGAGCTTCGGCCCTACCATAATGGTGGTGTAGAGAGTAGGATCCCTTCATCATAGCGGATCATCAGCTATGTTTTTTCCCGGATGGCCTTCATGGCCTTAGATGGAAGGGAGATCTTTGTAACATCGATGGGACAAGGTAGGGGTGGGGTGGAACACCCGACTCTCTGCAGGGCCCTCTATGGAGGTGGTGGTCTTGGTGTGAAGAATACTATTAGTATGGTGGTGGGTAGCGCAGCCGAGCTAGAAATCAACCAAAGTGATTGGCGGAACCTCCATTGCTCTCTAGTAATGTGTGATGAATGGGCCTCCGGGCCCTCTCTAATATCTTCCTCCCTCACTATGAATAATAGATCAAAGGTCAAACTACATCCATCAGTGTGTATGCTCCGCTCGGCATAGCATAGAGGAGCGGCGACCTCCTCTACTAAGCTGTAGTGCACCACTAGAGGAGGTGATGAATCCTCTCATCCTCCTGATCTAGAGAGGATGCGGGCTATAACTAGTGGTGAAGTGATGATGGGAGACTCATCCATGGTGATCGGCTTCTATAGCTCCCCTAGCTATCAAGTGTGGAACCATTTGATCTTACGATTCTTGTTCGTATGTTGGGTGTGGGTAGATGGAGGAGTGCTAGATGCATACTCAAATGTGGGGAGGCAAGCCCCAAAATGAGGAGCCTTACCCTTGGAGGTGCAGATATAGGGGGTAGCTGCTGGGCATGCATGGGGAAACTCTGGAAGAGCGCAATTGGAGTTAGTACTATCGATACTACTGGAACTATAATAGCTAAAGTCTGTGGTACTTCCACAGGTTTCCTCTTCAGTGAGGAGACATCCAAATCTAAAGGTAAGTCTACATGCTGACTTTTGCTGACCTTGTCTTGACTTTGGTGAGGGGGTGCCCTCACAAGTGATCTTGGCCCCTCAAATCCCTACCAAAAGTGATCAAGTGGGTGTGGTCTAGACGGGGGAAGTTAGCCTAATCTAAAGTTAGATCCATACCATGAGGGAAGGTGAAGATAAATTTTTGGGACCCATCCATATCCAAACTAGTAATGAAATGACTAAATGTGAATCTACAATGAAAATGAACTTGTATTAATTTTTTTATCTCCATAGATTTTGAATTTTGAGAAGATTTGAACCCACATCCAACAACTTGAAGTGTTAAGTGGGGTTCAAATGATTTAAGAAGATTGATTGAAAGAGGAATTTGAATATGAATCCAAACTTCAACTAATTTAGCTATGTTGAAATATGGATTCAAAATATTTGATAGGATGCTTCCATAGGTTCATTGTTGTTTTGAATTTGAATTATTTGTGATTATGAGGACCCTTTCCTTTAACAAATTTGGGTATGTTAAAGTAAGGGTCAAATAATTTTGATTTTGTTTGATTGATTTCAATTTACTTAGCAAATTTGGGTATGCTAAGTGAAGTAAAAGTGATTGTTTCTATTTTATGAATTTTGTTTCATTTTAATTTTTAGAAAATTTTGGAATTCTTACTTAGCAAATTTAGGTATGCTTAGTGAAGAATCAAGTGTCTTTTGTTTAATTTTGAAAATAGGATTCTTAGCAAATTTAGGTATGCTAAGAAAATCCTAAGTGTTTCATTTGTTTGGAATGTTTTGATTTTTGAAAGGGATCCTTAGCAAATTTGGTATGCTAAGGGGATCCTAAGGTCTTCATTTGAATGTGGAAATCTAACTTTAGCAAATTTGGTATGCTAAAGAAATCCACTTGGTTTTGTGAAATGGAAATTTAACTTAGCAAATTTGAGTATGCTAAATGAAATTCCAAATGGTTAAAATTTTGATTTATTTTTGGTTTTGAAAATGGAAACTTCTCCTTAGCAAATTTGGTATGCTAAGGAAGAAGTTCAAAGGTGTTTGAGAAATTTTTTTTTTGACTTTGGAAACTTCACTTAGCAAATGCTAGGTGTTCCCAAATATGTTTTGAAAAGTGTTTGATCTTGGATTTGGAAACTACACTTAGCAAATTTGGGTATGTTAAATGAAGTTCCAAATATTGTTTGAAAATTTTGAAATATGATTGTTGATTTTGATTTTGGATTTAGAAAGTTCACTTAACAAATTTGGGTATGTTAAATGAATTCCAAATGTTGTTTGATTTTTTTTTTTTTTTTTTTGGTTTGGATTTGGAAACTTTACTTAACAAATTTGGGTATGTTAAATGAAGTTCCAAATATTGTTTGAAAATTTTAAAATATGATTATTGATTTTTTTATTTTTGATTTGGAAACTTCACTTAGCAAATTTGAGTATGCTAAAGTGGTTCCAAATGTATGTTTGAAATTTTTTGAAATATGATTTTGGAATTTTAATTTTTTTAAAAGGACTTCATTCAACAAATTTAGGTATTAGAATGGAGATCAATTTTATTTTTGAAATATGAAATTTTTGTGTGATTGTTACTTTTTTTGAAGAGGAATTCCAACTTTAAAACATATGTGAGATATTTTTTAAGTGGGATTTCTAAATGATATTTTATTTTTAGTTGGAATGAAATCTTCATTTAATAAACTTAAGTATATTAAATGAAGATGTTCATGTGTACTTTTGAAAATTTTATTTTGTTTACAATGAACTTTCTATTCAATAAGTGTGAGTGTATTGAAATAGAAAAATTCATTGTATGCTTTTGAAAATTTTTATGATTATGATTGATTTGATTTTGGAAAGATGATTGTTCATTTATTTTGAAAATGAAATCTTCATCAAAGTGAATTGAAGAAGATGTTCATTTGTGCTTTTGAAAAAAAATTATTAATTTTATTTTTGAAAATCCCACACATGTAACAATTATGAATTGTTAAATGAAGGTGACAAAATTTTGTGGAAAATATTTTATCAAGTGCATTTTTGAAAAGGTGCTTTTGAAAAGCAAAGTTCTTAATGGAAGATTTTTTTTGTATTTATTATTTTGTGATGAACCTTTCCTTATCATGAAAATGATAAGGAGGAAGTCTTAAAATGTTTCTTTTTATTTAGATCTTTTCATTTTACCCATTAGAGAACCAAACAGGGGTTTTAAGACCAACAAGGAATGCAGTCCTAAAACCTAAAGATGTTGGCTAACTCAACTCAAGAATGAAATGAGCTAAGTGCCAATGGAAAGAAGGATAGTCTTGAATTCATACCAAAGTATAAACCCACTATCGATACTCAAAGATAATGATCATTTATCGAAGATGGAGAGAGGAACCATCCCTAGCAGAGTCATAAGAAAAATCTATGGTTAAAAATTTCTATAGGGGTCTCAGAGTCGCCTTTCAAATATGTTGGTGAGAAATGAAAGAGGACACGACCCTTATAGAAATTCATCTTTTTAGGATGCCATGCAGATCCACAGATGTACTTATTTAGATGATTAAGAACTTCATCAAGGTATAGTGTACTATCTTGAAAGATAGAAGTCACTACCCTTTAATGAACCTAATCACCTCAATAAGGACTCCTAAGGGATGGGTGCATATGTATAGATTCTTCCCTACTTTACATGGAAAGTAAGCGGGTTTATTTTAAATCAGGTTCGTTATGTTCCCTACATGGGTAAGCCCCCATAGTTAATTACAACCTAAGGGATGAGCTTTCTTAAGAAAACTCTTGATTAAGGTAAATGATCATTATCTCTAAAGATTTCAATAGGAAAAGACTATCAAAAGATTGGTTTATGTTTGAAGATCAAAATGTGTTTGATCAAAGAGGGAGTTATTATAAAAATGGAGAGATAAGTAGGAGATGCCCATGATGCTTGGAAACTGAGCATCTCAAACTATCTATAGTTGGGCTTTACATTTTAGAAATTGATTTAGTTTATTTGAGTTACATTTTTCATTAGAATTTTTTGGACTTAAGATTCCTTAACACAAGATTAAGAAAATGCCTAAGAGGTGAGGAATTATGCTTATAACCCACAAAAGCAAAAGAACCTAAATTTAGGAGCTTTGGTGAGGCTGCTAAATCTAAGTTGAATCTTGGGTGATTGGTTTTTCCACAAGAGGACAAACCACCCATACTTGGACTTACTGGGTGGTGCCAACTAACTCCTCCTATGATTTTAAATACATGTAGGCAAGTCATTATGCTTATGCAAGATAGGCTATTATTATTTAGAAGAGACTAAGTCCTTAAACTCACTCCCTAAGAGACTAGATCATGTAAAGGGACATGCTTCAAATGACCTAAATCAATGCAATTTCAAATTTCATTTTATTTTCATTTTGGACAAATATTTTTTAACTGCTAATAGGATTTTATGCATGAAAGAAAAGATTGTAAATCAGAAGGAAGAGGTGAGTTTCCATGTAGCTCTCAAACGTCAAGTTTCTCACGGAAAGGAGGAAGCCCTTCAATCAAGAGTGAAATAAGATGCATTTGTGCATGATATTACAAATAAAATGCTCATTTAGTTAAGGTGTTGCTAATTCTTTTATCTTGATTTTAAACCTAAGCATTAGGTGAGGTTATGAGTTGTTTAATTTTAATTTGAATTATTAAGTTGGGTAAAAGATTTATTTTTCCATAAAGAGCCTAATCCACATACAGGTCATACATAAAGCAAGGAAGAAACTAAAAAAATCATGCCACTTAATGCAAAAGCTAAACAAATCATCAATCAATTTATAAATCTAATCACGAAAAGAATAAATGACTTTTGTGGTCGGGCACCATAGGACAAACCCGAAAATATCAAATATGGGTAGCCGAGCTCTACCCTTATACAACCCAGATTATAAATGAATGAAATTACAATTTAAGTAAAGGAATTTATTATTATGGGGTCTTCAAGCTTCTTCTTTCTTCTTCTTCTTCTTTCTTCTTTCTTATTCTTTTCTTTGGTTCCTTCTTTTGGATGATTGGAAGGTGAATGCTCCAAGGCTTCACATGGTGCATAAGATAGGATCTTAGGACCAATTCTTATCCCAATCCCCATAACAATCATTCCAAAAATACTAATTATATAATTTTTTACATGAAAGGAAAAAAGTGGAAATCTAACTAACACCTGCAAAACAAAGGTTAGCTAAAACATACCACACAAATCTCAAGCATGTACATTAAACTTATCACCCCACATGGGTGACTAAGTTCACCTAGCCTATGGATTATGCTTAGGGGTATAAAGCCCTTGCAAGCAAAAGAATTTATATTTTTATTTATGATAGCGCCCGTTAAGCACAAACCCCTATAGAAAGAATAGGTAGACTAAGCACGTCCTACCATTCATTCTATGAGCATACACCCTAACATCCAGTCTAAAATATATATCACAAAACAAAACATAACAAACCATGCACTGACCTAACCTAAGGCTAGAAGTGGTGACTTAGGCTAATGTGTGTGCTTTGAAGGTTTGTGTGGTATGCTTAGCTATGGCTTTATGTTTTCTAAGTGTGAAGAACATGTTCAACTTAGAAGAGAGTTTCATTTAAGTTGTTTATGTGTTTTGGGTTGATTTTATTTCATGTTTTTATTTGTTTTAAGTGGATCCTACAATTAATTACTAAGTTATCAAGAGAGAGAAAGAGAAGAGAACCTCTCTTTCCTTCCCTAACCTTAGTAATTTCTAAAGTAGATTCACATTTTATTTTCATTTAGGTGAATGCTTTGATTACATATTTTGATTAATCCTACATTTAGATAATACTCTAAACAAACCTATTCACAATGAAAGGCATTTTAAGATTAAATAAAATGAATCAAAACTCACATAACACACATTACTTTATTTTTTTCCCAACATATATAACATGCACATGAACGGAATCTAAGCATATCTATACATGCTAATGAAAGTATTTAACACACTTTATGATGCATGCTAAGTATTCAATTTAAGGAAATTTAAGAGTTGAATATGCATAATTATTTTCCTAAGTAAAAGAATGGTTTTCCTTATGCAAATTTTCACATACATACATGAAAGTGAGAAAGGAATAAGTGAGTACAGTGCCATTATTAACCAGGGGTGTAAGGTACAAGTCCTACTTAGGGCTACTTAAAGCCTCATAACCTCTGGGTTGTCCAGACTAATATACCACTTTCCTTAAATACAAATATGTATATATAAAAGAAATAAAATAGAAAAAGAAAATGCAAAAGTTGTTTAATGGATTCATTTTATCTTATGATATTTATGCATGCAAGTATATGCACCCTTCTTAGGTGATAGCAAAGGAATGAATAGGGTATAGAATTAAGCATGTGTTGGGTTCTTTTTAAATGAACCCTACATCTTACCAATTACTATTCAAAACTATGCTAACATAAGAAAGAAAGAAAACCTATACTAAGCATGACTTTATAATCTATCACATGCAAACTTATAAATAAGTAGAACACTTTCAAATTTGGTATTTGACTTATGTATTTTGAAAATAATTTGTATTTAGTAGTGATAATAGTCACTCATATTTCTTCTTTAGCCAACACATGCAAATTTGACATAAAGTAAACAATTTCATTTAAAAAATTGAATTTCAAAATTATGAATACATAAAATCACATGGTATATAACTTAAGATCATGTTGGGGAAAGATTTAAAGAAAGGAAAGCATGTAAACAAACTCACTTCCCTTAAATCCTAAAGACATTCATATAGAATAAGAAAATTTAGAATAAATCAAAGTGAATTTCATAGTAATTTTTGTTTAGTTTGAAATTTGATTTAATTTTGAAAAGGTGAGATGAGTTTGCTGTTCGTAACCCATTACCACATGTGTTTGAAATTTTGTATAATTTTTAGGTAATTAGATCCATTTTTATGTGTTGATTAGGTTAAGGTATGAATTAAGTAGATTAATTAATCCTTATATACACCACCTTAGAAGAATCAACTAGATAATTATGAGCTAATGGGATGACATAAAACCCAAAAAGAATTTAAATTTGTAATGCACCTAATAATGAAAAGGCCTAATCCAATTTGGCTCATAATTAAAAGTTAATTAAGCTAAGAGGTTTAGCATAAGTAATTTCAAAACACCCTTTCACACATGGGGTTTTGATTTCCTTAATTTAACTTAGGCTATTAAACACCTAAGCATCTACCTAAAGTAGATTAACTAAGTTTTGAAACTTTTTAGAATTTTTAGAAATTGATTAAGGGGATAATTAATGAACTAACCCTTAATTAAGAGGAGATTAAGGAGAGAAGAGGGAGCATTTAGGGAATAACTTAGGAAAATTTCCCCAAAAATATTCCATAAATCTCCTACTCATTGGATTTGACCTTAATCAACCCTAATCATAGGTTAAAATCACTAATCATATCCTAGTTATGCTTAATTACATAAGAAGTTAATTAAGAAAACCATATACAATTACTCTAATCAAGCCCTTAATAAATCCCAAAATAATTAAGGGACCAGAAGTCATCCTCTAAAACTTACCCAAGAAATTTGGGATTAATCAGAATTAGGAAAATTAAGGGAGCAAAAAATTAAGGGAACAGAATCCTAATTAAAAAGTAATTAGCAAAATACACTTTCCAATAAAACCCAAATTCATAAAAAAGCATAATTTACAATTCATCAAAATTAATTTTAAAATGTTTTAAGTTTAATTATCTATCCATAGAATTTTTTTTCATATTTTTCTGAATTTTCTAGAAAGGTTTATGAATTTTTGAAGTTCTCTAAGTGAATTAGGAATTAAATAATGCATTTTATTAATCCCTAACTAATCCCTGGCTCACGGTGCGATGCATGGCAATGGGGGTCAGCACCCTTTACATGCGTCCCGCTGTGGGGGGGTCACTTAACTTGTCACCATATGGATGGCGGCAGTGCTTTAATCTCGTCGATCAAAGATCGACTAAGATCCGGTATTTTACAAAGGATAAACAGATATCTAAATGTGCTAAATAATTTTAGCTGTCCATCTAAAATGCATGGATGGATGGCTGAGATCATCCAAGTTCTTCCCCTTGATCAATAGAGATCATCCACGATCAAGTGAAAGATCCAAGCTAGATCAAGCATGCAATCAAACCAAATTCAACCCACACCATCTAAAGATAGAGAGCGGCAAATCCAACAGTCAAAAATTGATGGCGTAAAAATTTCTTTCACAAAGCTCTACACCACATTGAGGTTAGTGATAAAAAAATTCCATACCTTGCCAGAGGTGATCATCGGAACTCAATTCCCTTGGAGAAGCTTCATTTGGTTAAGACGAAGCCTTGCTGAGAGTATGAGCACTTAATGTTGAGTAGATTAATGTATGGACCAACTCCTCCTTGCTTCAGCTTCGGTTTTGATTCAACTTGATCCTTCCTTACTGTGGTAACTTAAATAGAAGCTTAGGTGCACTCGACTTAGCTCTTAGATGAAGTGTGCAAGAGCAATTGGAAGGAAATGAAGTCAGGAAGAAATTGGCTAATGGATTGAGCTCCCTATTTTTGCACTTTGCAAAATTGAGAAATGGGGAATTCTAATCCTCTCTTAAAAGCTTGGGAGTTCTCTCTGATGATGATTGCTCTGAGTTCCTTAGCTTCAATCGATAGAGGGCAAGTGAGAATTGAATTGAATTAGGGAGTATATCTCCCCATTGAAGGATCAAATGACCGGCATGGCTCTTGCCATTTTGATCCAATTGTTCATATTGAGAGGGTTGTTTGATCTATTTTGAGTGTGCACATGGTCAGTTTGATCCAAGGAGTGGATTTCCAACCTCCCATGTGCTTGAATTTGTAGTTGAGAAGGAGTTTGAAAATTGAATTTTAAGCTAAGGGGTCAGGTTTGGTCTAGGGACCAAATGGGCTGATCCAAACCCATTGGGTTGGGTGCACCACTCATCACTAAGTCACCTTGAGCTTTTAGGAAAGCCTCAAGTGAATGTAAAGAGGGTATGACCAAATTACCTATGGGTTAGGAAACAATTTGTTCTATGGCCTAGAGTAGGATGGTCATTTTGCTTTTTAACTTTGGACATGTTGGGTATGTGGAGAAACTATGTTTGTCCAAGTTTCATTTAATTTGAAATCCATTTAATAGGGTTTGGCTCATGTTGACCCATTTAGGTCAAAATGGGTCAACTTGGGTCAAGTTGACCAATAGGTCTCAAACCAAGGGTTGGGTCAAGTTCATATGACCATTTGAAATGTTTTGGTGGCTTTGGTTTGATTTAATTTGATATATATTTAATTTTAGCTCATATGACTGTATTTAGGGCAAATGGGTCAAGTTGACCTATTTGAGGTAGGTCAAGGGTAGGTTTTGTTTGGGTTAGTCATATGGAGTGGATTGGTATCTTTATTTCCACTCAATTTGGGTTAAGTTCAATTTTGGCTCAACATGTTAGGTTTAAGGTCAATTGGACTAGGTTGGGTCTAGTTGGCCAATTGAGGCTTTCGTCAAGTTCCACAAGTGATTTGGAATGGAAATGACCCATTGGTTCCAATTAATTTGGCTTAGATCAGGTTTTGATGCATTTTGACCCTTTAGTTCAAAATGGGTTAACTTGGGTCAAGTGAGCTAATTGGGCTAGGTTAGGCTCAAATGTTGGCTTGGTCAAGTTCAAACATAGGTCATGAGTGAACTTAGATCAATGATTTCAATCAATTTGGCCTATGTTAGAATTTGGCTATGTAAGGATTCATTTTAGGTTAAGTGTTGACTTGGTCAACCCTTAGGTTTGACTTGGTTTGACCCAATTTTATTGATTGTTGATCGTGATGAGAGGCAAATATGAGTTTGGTTCAATCCAATTTGGTTAGGATCAAAATTTTCCTCATAAGGTTATTTTAGGTCACTTTGGGTCAAGTGAGCCTTAGTGGGTCAAATGGCTTGGTGAAAGCTTGATTTGAAGTTGGTTGATCTTGTACATGGACCAGACTATAAAAAAATTTTTAAAAGATTTTAGTTGGTTTTAGGGTTTAGGCTTAGGGTTTTTTTAAAATTTTTAATTATATTATTTACTTAGGGTTTAGGTTTTAGGGTTTTATAGGGTTTAGGGTTTAGTGTTTAGGTTGTAGGTTTAGTGAGGGTTTAGGGTTTAGTGTTAGTTTTATGGTTTAGGGTTTAGGGTTTAGGGTTCAGGGTTTTTTTTAATTAAGTAAATTGGTAAGTTTAGGTTTATTTAGTAAGTTTTTTTATTTACTTTAGTTTATTTTTTTTAGGGTTTACGTTTTTGGGATAAGGGTTTAGGGTTTAGGGTTTAGGAAACTAAAAAATATGTTAATAAAATAAAACCTAAAACCTAAACCTTAAAAATAAAATGAAATCCTAAACCTAAATTTAAAATAAAAATAAAACCTAAAAAATAAAGAATAAAGTATTATATTATGTCTACTATTTAAGAATTACTTCTAGTTATCACTATTAAATCAAGAATAAAGCATTTTATATAATTTTTTCTAATTTATCAAGTGTAAAAATGAGAATTATGAGTTTGAATATTCTTTTCATTACTTAATATTATTAAAGATAGAATGCCGTTGAATTTATGCCTAACTAGATAATGGATCGATATTGTAGAGATTATTTATTATAAAAAAGATACATATTCTTTACCATCCACTTTTAAGAGTAATTTCACTTCCTTTCTTCGGTTGATGTATTTTTCCTTTATTTAGTTTAAGTTTATGTTGTATTTGTAGGTTTATTTTTTTAGGTTCAGGTTTTTATTTAATTTTTATTTATTTTTATTTTTATTTTAGGTTTAGTTTTTATTTTATTTAGGTTTATTATATTTTATTTTAGTTTAGGATTTTATTTATTTTATTTTAGTTTAATTTTTATTTTATATTTGATTTTCTTTAGGTTTAGGTTTAGGTTTAGGTTTTAGTTTATGTTTTTATTTTATTTTAATTTTTTATTTTATTTTTGTTTAAGTTTCCTTATTTATTTTATTTTTAAGTTTTATTTAGTTTAGGTTTAGGATTTTAGCATTTTAGGGTTTAGGGTTTAGGGTTTAGGTTTTAGGTTCTCATTTTAGGTTTATTTTTAGGTTTTAATTTTTAGTTTTGGTTTAGGTTTATTTTTAGTTTATTTTATTTTATTTAGTTTAGGTTTAGGTTTTATTTATTTTAGTTTAGTTTATATTATAATATGTTTAGGTTTATTTTATTTTTATTTTAAGTTTAGATTTTTTTTAGTTTAGGGTTTAAGTTTTATTTTTTATTTATTTTAAGGTTTATTTTTTATGTTTAGGTTTTTATTTTTATTTTTTTTATTTTATTTTTGGTTTTTTTTTATTTTTATTTAATGTTTAGTTTTTATTTTATTTAGGTTTTTTACAGTTAGGTTTATTTTATTTTTTAGTTTACTTTAGGTTTTTAATTATTTTATTTTAGTTTATTTTTACATTTTTTTTAAAGTTTAGGTTTATTTAGTTTAGGGTTTAGGGTTTAGGTTTTAGATTTTAAGTTTAGGGTTCAGGTTTTAATTTATAGTTTAGGGTTCTTAGTTTTTTATTTATTTATTTTTTAACAAAGAACAAATTTAGATTCTTCTTTTCAATTTCATTAACTAAGTAACACATCAAGTTTTCTAAGACATAAGTGATGACATAGATCAAAAATGATCACACATAGAGCAAATCAAAAACCCTAGATCACTAGAACCGTCTCTACTGTAATGACATAGTTCCACAAGTAGTAGATTCGATTGGCAGTTCTTCAGTTTATCCAATTACCATTAGAACCACCCTCGGCCTCTCGAGTTATGGGATCCACCATCATATCCCTGATCTCTTTCTATCACCAGGTAACCTTCGGTTCCTCCGCTCCATAACCACCACTACTCCACCACCACCTCCATATCCACCTCCAAATCCCCCCCACCATGATAGCTCGCCTCCACCTTCACCTCCACTACCAGATCTAGACTGAGCCTAGTTGACGGTGATGTTCCTGTAGTCAAGGTTCTGCCCATTCTTACTATTTAGTTTTAGATTTATTAGGCTTTAAGGTTTAGGTTTATATTTTAATATATTTAGTTACTTTAGGCTTAAGTTTAGGGTTTCGGTTTAGGGTTTAGGGTTAGGGTATAAAGTTTAGGATTTTAGGGTTTAGGGTTTAGGGTTTAGGGTTTAGGGTTTAGGGTTTTAGTGTTTAGGGTCTAGGGTTTAGGGTTTAGGATTATAGGTTTAGGGTTAGTTTTAGGGTTTAAGGTTAGGGTTTCATTTTTTTTATTGTTTATTATTTTATTATTTTTAAATTAAGTAAACTGGTAGGTTTAGGTTTATTTAGTTTATTGTTTATTTAATTTAATTAATTTATTTTTTATATTTATTTAGGTTTATTTTTATTTTTACTTAGTTTTATTTATTTGTTTTAAGTTTATTTATTTTAGTTTAGGTTTTTTTAGTTTAGTTTATTTTAAGGTTAAAGTTTTGGTTTTGGTTTATTTTTTAGGATTAGGTTTTCATTTTTATTTTTAGGTTTAGGTTTAGGTTTTTATTTTATTATTTTAGGTTTTTATTTTAAGATTATTTCTAGGTTTTATTTTTCTTGTTTAGGTTTAGGTTAATTTTTAGTTTATTTATTTATTTTTAGTTTATGGTTTAGGTTTAGTTTATTTTAGGTTTAGGTTTAGGTTTTATTTATTTTAGTTTAGGTTGAGGTTTATTTTATTTTGTTTATTTTATTTTCAATTTAGGTTTAGGTTTTTTGTTTTTAGTTTAGGGTGTAGGTTTTATTTTTTATTTATTTTTAAGTTTTTTTTAGGTTTATTTTTTAGGTTTAGGTTTTTATTTATTTATGTTTAGCGATGAAGACTTACTCCTAGGGATAATTGAGTACAACTGCCTTTTTATATTACAATGAATGTTGAAAGATACAGGCAATCCAGAGTTTTAGTTGACCTAGGTTTATTAGTCAACATTATGAGTCTAAAAACCCTTGCCTACTTGAGGATAGAAATTCCAAACTCCAAAAAGAAAGGATGATGTTGAGAGGATTCAATGAATAAGGCAACCAGGCCTTATGGTGTTTATTTTAGGATGTATGGGTAGGGGGGTACTTTTTGAGGTGATCGGGTATAATATTGAGGTATAATGTACTATCTCGAAAGATAGAAGCATCACCCTACAATGGACCTAATCACATAATAAGGACTCTTAAAGCATGATGGGTCTTCGAATGTACCTAACATTTTTCCCCTACTTTACATGGATAAATAAAGTAGGGTTTATATTAAACTAGGTTCTTAAGTTTCCTATGGAGGTAAACCTCCATAGTTAATTATATCTTAGGAAATGAAATTTCTAAGTCTTGATTAAAGTAGACAATTATTATCTTCAAAGATTTCAAGGTTAGACTATCTAAGGATTTGTTGTATTTGGAAAATCAATTCAAAAGTTCAAGGAGAAGACTTATTTTTTGGAATCCAAATGAAATAAGTAGGAAATGCTCATGATACTAGAAGCCTAGTGATCATTCTAATTTATCTATGGTTGGGCTTTATAATTTTGAAGTTGAGGAGATTTATATGTTTTGAGTTAAAATTTAATTAGATTACTAGGCTTATAATCAATTAACACAAGGTTGTGAATGCCTAAGAGGTGAGGATTTATGCTCTTAGCAGAAGGAAATAGCTACCTCCTAAATCTTGGGAGCTTTAGTATGAGCTAAAACACGACCTAAATTTAGCGGTGGACATAAGGGTTTTCCTCCACAAGAGAGAATAAATTGTCTGACTTCTGGACTTATAACCACTTGGAGTGGCGCCAGCTAACTCCTCCTATGATTATATAACCATGTAGTCTGGCTTTATGAATTTCAAGATAGCTAGGGTAGTTATTTAATTAGAAAGAGACTAAAGTCTTAAACACACTCCCTAAGAGTTTAGAGCATGAGTGGTATAAGCATATGACTTAATCTATAGATGAAAAATCTTTTCAAATTTTATTTCATTTTAGACACATTATTTTAAGAGAGGCTTTAAGATTTTTTATGCCTAAATGCATGTTGAAATAGGTTATGAGTCAAATCAGCTAGAAATGGTGTTCTCCACCACAAGGGAGGCCCTCACAGGTCAAGCATTCTTTTTTTGTGCAAGGATGGAGATCCTTCATGTTCAAGAGAGAAAGAATATGCATGCATGGTGTTAAATCTTTTAATTATCTTATTTATGTCTTAGGGATTATGATGAGGATATGAATTGTTTAAAATTTAGTTATGAGTGATTAGTTGGGTAGAAAAGTTATTTTTATCCTAAGAACCTAATCGTATCCAAGACACACATTAAAGAATCAATCATTTAAGAAACTATGAAAAGCATGCCATCTAATGCACAATGTAAACATAACATCAAAATATTATATAAACTATCATAGAATAAAAGGCCATGCGGTGGGTTATGCCACCATGAAGAGAAAAGATAGGTATAGAGCTCTTTCTTCATATCTCTATTGTTGATTTGGTTCTTTCTTTGATTTTGATGGTGCTTGGTTTAAAGGCATCACAGGGCACCTTAGGACAAAGCCTTCTGGCCACTGCTCATCCTAATCTCCCATACCACTAATCCTAATTCCTATTGCAAAAATTACATTTATGTGGGAAAAGTAAATCTAACTACACCTGCAAAATAGAGGTTAGCTAAATATACATATAATCCAAGCAGTTGTATTTATAATTTGGAATTAGCACCCTACACATGGGTAACTAAGCCCACCTATCATAACTTGGATTATGCTTAAGATTTAAGCAACCTACAAAAAGAGCATTCAAATATATTTTTAAGCATCCCTTAAGCATAATCTCTTATAGAAAACATGATTTGGAAAATATTGGCCTATCATCCAGTCTACGAAGCATACACCCTAACATCCAATCTAAAATAATACATCATAAAAAATCATATATCACATCATACACCATCTAACTTAGAGATAGAAGTGGTGACTTAATTCTAATGTGTGTATTAAGGCTTGTGGTAAGTCTTGTTAGGCATTAGTGTTGTATTTTCTAAGTGTAGAAGGATTCAATTTAACATGAAAGGTTGATTTCACTTGAAGTAGTTTAATTGATTTGAGAATTTTAATTTCTGTTAAATTACTTTCAGTATATTAAATTAATTTATTTCTCTTTAGTGAATGGCTTATTAAATGATTTAATTAATCTAAGTTTAGGTTACTTTAAATAATCCTATTCAAAATGAAAGGCATCTTAAGATTAATTTAATTCAATTACTACCACATGACATATATTAAATCATTCCTTTCCATCACATGTAACATGCATATAATTTAATCTATGTTTATATACATGCAACATATTTTAGAACACTTAAATGATTAATGTATGTGTATGTTTAGAATTTATATTTTATTTGATTGAATTATTTAAACATATTAATTTAAAACTTTATCCAAATTCTTATACAAAAGGACATAAGAATGAAATTAAATAGGCATGTGTCTTTGTTAAACAAGGGAAGTAAGGTAATCAAATGATCTTCTTGGAGCTAGCTAAAGCCTCGTATTCTCCGGATGTCCAGACTATATACCCATTTACATTCAAACATATGTAAATTTGTATACATGAACATAAGAAGTAAGCTCCAAATCATATGGCTAATTAATTCAACCACTTAGTCAATTATGAATGCATGCAATTTTAATGTAAAATGGGATTTTCATTCACTAATCACATATACATATTCATGTACAAAGATATAGGCAAGTATGTGTCATTGTTAAACTAGGGAAGTGAGGTAATCAATTGACCTCCTTGGGGCTAACTAAAGACTCATATTCTCAGGATGTCTAGACTATATACTTGCTTTTCTTGGACACACATGGATGTATAAATAAATGAGGGAAAGAAAAACCATGCAAAGATTGTATTTTCTTTATTGAATCATTTATATATATGAATTAAATATCTAACCAAATTCTAATGTTGAAATACATAAGAATGAAATCAAATAGGTACATGGCATTGTTAAACCAGGGAAGTTAGGTAATCAAATGACCTCCTTGGGGCTAGCTAAAGCCTCATGTTCCCAGGATGTTCAAACTATATACCAATTACCATTCAATCTTATATAAATCAACACATGAATAGAGGAAAGAGAAATCAACATTCATACATTTAAGCTATAAACATGTATTTCTTATGTATTTATAACTAGCATCATAACACATATTATTATTTATTTATAAGCTTTTGAAAAATACATTATTATTTACTAGTCATAATAGCCATGCATATATTAAATTAAATCAACACATGGAAGCTTACATAAATGATATTCCTTTTATTTTACTTGATTTTGAAAAGATGAATGCATGAATTCAAATGACATACCAAATTTAACATGATTGGAAAGAGGACAATCAAATATAAGCATGTGATTCATTCAACCAAACTAGTTCTTAATGATAATCAAATCAAATAAGATTATTTAAAGCACTCCAAAGCTTCTTTATTAATTAAGTTTTAGATTTTATTTGATTTAAAGAGGAGAAGAAAAATCATCACTTGTTCTTTTAAACCCATTCCCACATTAGTGATTTGATTAAATTTAAGGAAACGTAATTAAGTTGATTTTATGGGTTAATTATGTTGAACCCTTATTTAAATGAATTAATTACCCTTACCTATGTCACCTTAAAGTAATTAACTAAATAATTATGAGCCTAATGCAATTAACTCATGATTAATAGTTAATTAGATTCAGGGACTTAATTAATTACCCTTATGGTTTTCCCACACATGTGGACTAACCATAATTTCATTAAACTCCTTTAGGTTATTAAACACTTAAAGATCTACCCCATGATTTAATTAATTAAGGTCTGATGTGATTATGATCTCAATTTAATTAAGTGGTTTAAATAATTAGTTAAATCTTAATTGATTTCATTTTACAAAGGGTGAAATGAACTAGGGAAAGGGGTCCCAACCGTATTCCTTAGTTCACTTACTGTTGAACAATGATTAATAAACTTAATTAACTAATTTATTATTGTTCATGGGATTAATTAATCATTAATTAACTTAAAAGAGTAGTTAAGGTTTAATTAGTCAATTTTCCTAATTAAGTAAGCAATAAATCCCAAGAATATTATGTGAGATAGAGGTCATCCCATTAAATTAACCCACAAAACATGGGATTAATTGCTCAAGTAATTAAGAAGTAATTAAGATAATTAAATTTGCAATTAAACCTTAATTATTGTTCAGATTTAGTTAAAATGAGAATTTATTTGAATTTTTTATTTCTCTATGATTTTGTATGAGTTTTAGAAGTTTCAGCCATTAAAAATGATTAATTAAGCATAATTAAAGCTTAATCCTATTGGTGCCACATGTTGTGCTGATGCGGTGTGCTTTCCATGTGATGTCGTGAGATTGGCTACTTAAAACTTATCCAACTCAACTCCTACATGGCGATGATGAATGTCCTTTCTCATTTACTTTCTGATCTAAGACTGGACGGCTATGATTAATCTTATAGGTTAATAGGATTAAATTAAATCGATCTAGTGGATCTGATCACGACCGTCTATTTCAATCACACAGAATGGACAGTGCATGATCCAATATCATGGGAGTGAGGGAGAATAGAGTTCGTCCACCATTGCTCACTTGATCGAGCTTACAAGCTTGGATCAACTCCAAAGGATCCCACACCTTCATGACATCAATGAGGATCCAGACCAATATCACACAAGATGCAAGTTTTCTTCAAAAAGCTCCAACCCATTTTTTTTCCCAAGGATTAGTTTTGGAAGCATGCCTCATTGGAGCTCAAGACTAGCGGCTCGAATGATTGAGGAAGCTTTATCTAGTGGAGACAAAGCCCATTGAGCAGTATTTGGATCAATTCCTTAATGTTCACTTAGAAGGCCATGATCCGATGATTTGGAGCTCGACTTTGATCAAAGTCCTGCCTCCGGTGCTCGAGCAACTTCAGAGATGATTTGTCCTTCCTCGACGATGCCTAGGGAAGGTGCGTGCAAAGTTAATTTGAGTTTGATGGAGAAATGGGGATAGGTCGAAATGGGAGTGTCTATTTTGGGATGGATAGAATGGCATTTTTTTGATCGAGAACGAGCTTGAGCTTAGAATGGCTCTAGCGGCATGTCTTGGGTAGCTAGGGCTCTAAGAACTGACTTTTGTGTGTGTTTGAATGGAAACGAGGCGGTGTATTCCCTCATTCATCTTAATCAAATGGAGGGATCATGTTTGGCTTGTAGTGGCCGTCTGGCCAACTCAGGGAGTTGTGGGTGGTAGGGAGGCGGTGAGTTGCCTTGTCTTGGTTGGTTGAAGGTGTGGAGGTGGCTTCCAAGGAAGAATCATGGGTGTCCTATGGGTTTCAAATGATCCACTAGGGAAGGTGAAGTGATTTCAGCTCCCATGGGTCATGGCCGACCCAACCACCCCTTAGATCATGTTGGGCAATGTCCTAGGTTCCTAGGTGGACCATTGGGAGAGTACCAAGTGGCCAATGAATAGAAATGATCACTTACATGTGTGATTTGTCTCATGTGATGCCATTGACCGAATGGTTGAATGATCATTTGGCATTGGATTTAATTTGGGCAGATTTGAAATGAGCTAAAAATGGGTTAGCCCAAATTTCAAGTCAATTGGATTTGATTTGGTTAGGTTTGGCTCAATGTGACCCATTTAGGTCAAATTGGGTTAGGTTGGGTCGAGTAGACCAACTGGAAAATTGGGTCAAACCAAGGGTCGGGTCAAGTTCATATGATCATTTGGGATGTTTTGGTTCAATTGGTTTGGTTTAGTTTGGCTTAGATTTGATTTTAGCTCATTTGAATTCATTTGGGTCAAATGGGTTAAGTTGACCAATTTGACTAAATTTGCTAAATTATCTAGGGTAGGGTGTTGGTTTAGGTTTAATTGACTAATTAAAGATGATTGTAGGCTTTGGTTTCAATTAATTTGGATTTGGTTTTGAATTAGGCCAACTTGAACCTTTAGGTCAATTTAGGCCAAGTAGGTAAATTGGGTTCAATTGGGTCCAATCATAGCTTTGGTCAAGTTCAACAATCAATTTGGAATGAACTTGAGCCATTGGTTGTAATCAATTTGGTTTATATTTTGATTTGACCCAATTTGGTCTTTTAGGTCAATTTGGGTCAACTTGGGTCAAGAGGGCCAATTGGGTTTGGTTTGACTCAATTGAAAGTCAAGTCATATTCAAATATTGATTTTGAATTGGTATGAATCATTGGTTTCAAGGATTTGGCTTAGTTGCAATTTGGCTAGTTTGGATTCATATGGGTTAAGGGGTTGACTTGGTCAAATGACCAAGTTGACTTGGTTTAATTTGTGACAATTGATCAACCTAGGGTGATCAACAATCATGATAGGAGGTTTTGATTGGCTTGGTTCAATCTAATTTGGGTAGGATTAAAACTTGGCTCAAATAGGTCAAATTGGCCACTTTGGGTCAAGTGGAACAATTGGGTTTAGTTGGCTTAATTTTTGGTTGCCTTTGATTTAGTTGAGTTTATATATGTATTTAGGATTGATATATAACAATTGCAATTAGCTTGGGTTCAAATAGGTTTTGGTTCATTTGAACATTTCAAGTCAAAAGGGTCAAGTTCGATTTGACTTGGGTTGGTTTGGCTTAATGATTGTAGATTTCATTTATATTTGTGAATATGATTGAAGTTATGATTGATTCATGAGAAAATCAATTGAATTTGGGTTTTGGAATGAAGGAATTTAGCTAAGTCCATGGAGTTGGGTCATGTGGCTTAAGTTTGGATTTTAATTTGGTTTCATTTAGTATTGATGATTTAAATGTATATTTTATTTAAATTTGTGAAGATATTTGAAAATATGATTGAGTTATGATAAATTCAATTGAGTTTGATTTGATTTGGATTAATATTTAGCTAAGTCCATGGTATAGGTCACAAGGCTTATGAAGGGTTTTGATTTAATTTGATTTAGTTTTGATCATTTGAATGTATATTTGATATTTATTTACAAAAATGATTGATGATATAAATTGATTATGAGAGAAGAAATTGATTTTGGATTGATTTGAACTAAGATTTGGCTAAGTCCTAGGATAGGTCATATATGGCTTAGAAAGGTTTCAAGTTTGGATTTGATCATGGGATCATTTGGTTTTGGAATTTGGGTTTGGATTTGGATTTTAATTTGATGTTTGAATTGAACTTGAGGTTTGGTTTTAGAAGGTGAACATGGATTGGATTTGGGTTATATGATTGGTGGATTATCTTAATCCCTAAGGCATAACCTAATCCTATGGTTAATCATTCTAAGTCTTTAGGCTTAGGTTAAGTTTTTACATAATTGTTAGAAGTATCTTATGACTAGGGAAGTCTTAGTGTCTAGAAGACTCCTAAGTCTAAGATGTGAAGATTGAATCCATGCTCCAAAAGTGAGGTCAACAGGCCTTAGGCTCTATAGTGTTGCCCTTGGAGATAGATGATTGGAAGACTGAAGCCAAGTTTCACATTATAGACTCGGATACATCTTTCAACGCTTTGCTTGGAGACCATGGGTACATGAGAACAACATAGTTCCATCCTCACATCAGTGTATGAAGTTTATGAGAGATGGGATCATCTATGTCAAAGGAGATCTCAAGCCATTTAGAATTCATGAGGTTGGCATATATGAGGATGCGACACTACCTCCCTCAAAATCAACAAGTCTATTCTTTCAAACTTGGCCAAAGTTTAAAAATAAAAGAAAAATAAAAAGGAAAGAAAAATAATGAGAAAAAGAAAAATAAAAGAAAAAAAAATGAAAAAGAAAATAAAAGGGAGTGGAAATAGACTTGGAGGAGGAAGTGGAGCCTAACATTAGATTCCACCCATAGTTTGTTACTTCATTCTAACATATGGGTAAGATGACCTAACCTCCACTAGGCAGAGGAAGAGGCTAGTTCAAAGGCAATCCCAGGGCTGGAAAACCTCCTTTCAGCCACCCAATAAAAGATATGTCTCAACTACCAAGTACATATCCATATAAACTAAGAATCTAGTTCATAGGATGAGTCTTATATGGTTAGCACACACCAACTCTTCTCAGTAGATTCCCTTGAGGTGACACTTGAGATAGATAGAGATGAAGATCGGGGCTCCAAAGCAAAGCAAGTGTATCCAAGTCTATATGTAAAATAGTTAGGAATGGGTTGGGAACCTTAGCTCTAACTTTCCTCTCAAAAGCGAGGGTTTGGTATTCAAGAAAGCCCTAAGTCATCCACATGTGTGAAGACTCAAAGGCTCTTTCTGGGGCATCATCCTCAAGTCAAGATGTTGATGTAGAACTTGAGGATGATTTATATAAAGATTTAATATAATTACCTTTTGATTAGTACTTGCCTTGTGTTCATAATTTACCAAAGAAAGGGTTAATCCCACATACTTTTTTAAAGCAAAGGTTAGACTACTTTGAAAGAATATGAAAGAACAAATGCAAAAGCTCTCAATCAAGATCGAGACTAGGATTTGATGCATGGGTCGATGATGATGATTCTTTAGTCATTACCAATCATTTGGAATCGATAGGTTCTTTTCAAATCATTAACTCATATGAGGAGCTATACTTAGAAACTTTAGATGATCCAGATGATTTTGAAGTCAAAGATGCACCACCAGAGTTCAAAGAAGAGATAAAGTCAACCATCGACTAGTTCAAGGAAATCAACTTAGTAACTGAAGAAGATCCACGCTAGACATACATCAGTTCTTTGTTGAATGAAATTGAAACCAATGACTTAGTTAGGCTATTGATTGAGTTCAAGGACTACTTTGCATGGAGTTATGAAGAGATGCTTGGATTGGCTCTTGATGTAGTGGTCCATAAAATAGCAATAGATTCTACTGTTAACCCTATCAAGCAAGCTCCTAGAAGCATGCGATTAGACATAAAACAACAAGTCATTTATAAAGTCAAGAAACTGATCAATGCTGGCTTCATCCGAAAAGAAAAATACCCTACAAAGTTAGCTAGTGTCATCCCAGTTAAGAAAAAGAATGGACAAATTAATATATGCATCGATTTTAGGGATTTATATAAGACATGTCCAAAGGATGAATTTCCACTATGAATCTTTGAGCTGATGGTGGACATTACCTCATCTCATGCAGTCTTCTCTTTCATGGATGGCTCATCTAGATATAACAAAATAAAGATAGCTCCTAAAGAAGAAATAAATGCTTCTTTAGAACCCCATTTAAAATATATTACTATAAGGTCATGCCTTTCAGCCTTAAAAATATTGGTACTACATACCAGCAGGCTATGACTCGAAACTTCGATGAACTCTTTCATCATCAAGTCGAGTGCTATGTTAAAGATTTTGTGCTCAAAAGTAGAGAAAATGAAGACCATCTCTTTGACTTGGGAGTAGTTTTTGAATAGTTGAGATAATTTAACCTCAAAATGAACCCCCTGAAGTGTGCATTTGGAGTAGCTTCAGGGAATTTCCTTGGGTTTGTTGTTTTACACCAGGGAATCAAAATTGATCTAGAGAAGATCAAGGGATATTAGAATTGCCACCACCTAAAAGTTTAACTCAACTCAAATCATTCCAAGGGTGGTTGGCATATCTAAGACACTTAATATCTAACTTATCGAGAAGATGTCAGCCATTCCCAGTACTGGCCAAAAAGGATGCCAAGTTTAAGTGGGATGATAAGTGTGAGCATGCCTTTGAATACATCAAGCATTACTTGATGACATCATCGATTCTAGCAACATCTATCCCGAGAAATCCACTCATACTTTACACTACTATGTCAGATGACTACCTTGGTGCTTTGTTGGCCCAAGCCAATGATGAAGGGAAAAAATACGTACTCTACCACCTCAGCTGAATATGAGGCTTTGATTGCCAGTCAGTTAGGATTTTAAGCATCTATAACATCAACATCTTTGGAGATTCTCACTAGTTATCAACCAAATCTTTGGGTCCTATAATGTTATAAAGCCTAAACTTCATCACTACCACAAGCACACAATGGAGTTATTGGCATAAATCCCAATGGTTACCATTTATAAGATTCCTCGAGGAGAGAACATCATAGAGTATGTTTTAGCCAAGCTTGCCTAAGAGTTGGCATGTCCGGAGGATGAGTCCATATCAATAAAAGTCTAAAATAGATAAATCTTATTTCTAATTGATACTGAACTCATCAAAAAGTACTCTCTTGAAGGGGCAGTTTCCATTGCTAAGAAAGATAAAGAGTTAGATTGGAGGCAAGCATTCATGGATTACCTAAATAAAAGAAAACTACCTCAAGAGAAGTCCCAAGCACATCAGATTAAGCAAAAAGCACTTTCCTATGCTCTTGTGGATGGTGTCTTATGCTGGCAGACTTTTGATCATATGTGGTTACATTGTTTAGACAAGCACGATGCCCATAATATCATGACCCAGGTACACTTAGGATTATATGGAGCTAACCAATCTGATCCAAAGATGAATTCCAAGATCAAGAGACTAGGATAGTACTTGCCATCGATGATCAAATCATGCATGGATATGGCTAGGCAAAGCCACCAATGCCAAATACACGGTATGGTCCTACACCAACCACCCAACATTTTATATCCTACATTGGCCTCATGGCCATTGTGTTAGTATCACAGATTTGATTGATCCACTTTATTCTAAGGGTCATCAGTTCATCTTAATAAAGGCGATTCTTCTTAGAGAGGTCACAACTCAGCATGTGCTCTAGTTTTAAAGAAACCATATTATATATAGGTTCAGAGTGCCTCGATGAAATATATCTGATAATGGTACTCCATTCAAGAGCACTGAGATCAACAACTTTACCAGGAGACACAACATAGATTAGAGATATACTACCATCAACTACCTAAGGGAAAATGGCTTAGCAAAAGCCTTCAACAAAACTCACATCCAAATACTGAAGAAGACACTTGACAACAACAAATGATAGTGGCATGAGTAGTTAGTTCAAGCTTTGTGGGCCTACTACACCACATATAGAAATCCAACTGAATCTACTCCTTTCTCCTTAGTGTATGGGTCTGAAGCTATTGTATCATTAGAAGTCCAACTCCCATCACTAAGGATAACTATGAGCAGCAAGATCACAGTAGAGCGGACCACCAAGTTGCGATTAGAAGAACTTGAAGATTTGGAAGAGAGATGACTGCGGGCATGGAAAAATCTCGAGTTGTACAAAGCTAAAATGATTCAAACTCACAACAAATTGGTTCATCCTAGATCTTTTTAAGTCTTATTTTAGTTCTAAGGAGATCAATTTTTGCACGTCGTAAGATGGGAGGAAAGTTTGAACCCACTTAGGAAGGCCCTTTTGCCATAGAGATGGCTACCAAGGAGGGTCTTATCAGCTTATTAATCATAAGGCAGAAATCCCAATGCTTCCAATTAGTGGGCTCTACTAAAAGAAATATTATAAATCATGTCTAAAAATAATTATCATCAATGAAAATTTCATTTTGAATTCAATCTCTTCCATGTTGAAAGTATTCTTGTTTGTCAATCTACCATGATGTGTTTAGAGGTGTAAGGAACTTGACTCATCCTTGTGACACAACACAAACACAAACTATACACAAACATATAAAACAAACACATATCTTTTGTCTTGAGCTACTATGAGTTGAGATAACACTTCCAGTGATACTCACTCAGTAGCTGCTCTTGGCCGGGTTGACGTGCTACCCTGCTAGTGTGTCACCCAATGGTCTTCTTGCTTTGGAGGATGTAAGTCTGCTATGCTTTCCTTCCTCACTTAACCACTACACATTGATGAGTGCCATTTTAGTTTGGTAAGCCTTACTACATGGCTAGTAATCTACCTCATGTTATCTTCATTTAAGAGGATGTGAGTCTTCAATGCTTTCTTCTTAGATTAGCCTTTGTGCACTGACTGGGTTGAGTTTATTTGAGGTTTAAGAAAAGTCCCCTAGTGGCTCCTTCCCTCTAACTACTTCAAATCAGGTCTAGTTCTATCTGGGGCACCCGCAGTAGTCCCTCTAGGTGATAGCATTTGTCCCCGATGATTATCTTGATGATCAATTCCACTTGAAAAGTTGTAAGCCTACATGCTTTCTTTCCGATTCATCATTGCACAAACAAACACCTTAGGTTGGTTGGTTCTCACTATCTGAAGGATACACCACTTTATGCCAGATACACCTTAGGTTGGTTGGTTCTCACCTTAGGATACACCATGGTAGATGTAAGTCTTCTACACTTTCTCCTTGAGTTGGCCTCTGTACACCTATTAGCTTTCTTTTTAAGGCTGGATAATGCCTAGAAGCACCTCTCTATGGGCACTATATTTGGATCACATCCTTTGCGACCCCATTTAGACACTACGTTACTATCGGTTGGACAATTCCCCTTTAGTAACCACCCATGGTTGGAGAATCCATCCATGGATGTGCATTCTCTCTTGGTCCAATAAATCGAGATAAGTCAAATTCGACATAGCCCTTCTTGTGATCCCTCACACACCAACATGAACCACAAGATATAAACAAAATATATATTCACTTGTGGATTAGTAGGACACCCAGTATCTTTTTGAAGGCATCTTATCTTTAGGAAATATCCAAAACTCCTATAGAATCGCGACTACTCTTAAGTTGATATAAGTCTCAGCAATTCACTTAATACACACCAAAGTTAGTTTGATTTGTTGTGCTACCAGTCACCTTGTTTGTTGCTTTAGAAGATGTAAGTTTATACACCTTCTTCCTAAGCATTGTTACTGAAAGGAAACCCTTTAAGTTTGCTAGCTCTACCTGATGGCCAATAGACTATCCCTTTGGATTTGTAAATTTCAGATAAGACAAGTCGATATAGCTTCTTGTGCTCATAAGGGTCCATACATTAACTCAGATTAAATTAAACCCAATCTAATTTTCCCTAGTGGAGTTAAATCACACCCTTCCCCCTAGTGGAGCCCCAAATCATATGTAAATAAGTCAAGCAAACAAATCAAATTCAAAACCAACCTCCCTAGTTGAGCCAAATTAAACAAACTCCCCCTGTAGAGTCTAAATCAATAAAATCCAAAACTATTATTCTAGGGATACATCTCAAACAAATCTATGAAATTAAACTCAAATCCAATCCCAATTGATAGCTGAACGCTTCCCTAATGGAAGGTTCATATACCCAATCCCATGACTTATATCGCGATATGTCCACATCAATTAAAATAAAAGAAATTAAAGTCGATTCGATCTTAATCTCTGATGGATTATAGATTTTTATCCCTAATGGATCTTCTTTCCACAGATCATATAATCAAATCTTATTCAAACCTTATACCTAACAAATTTTCTTCTTCTATGCCCTCGAGATAGACTCCTCACATGTCATGTCCATTGCATGTGTGATCCCCTAGCGGATCTCCCTTAATTTCCTTGTCATGGAATTTTCATCAAATCTTATTTCTCTTCTTATGCACACCTTTAATACTTCAACCAAAAGTCTAACAATGTATTCGTTCAAATTACATCATCTTAACATTGTAATCAAAATTTTATGATTTGTGATGGTGCAAGCTCAAACTAACTATACAATATCATGCTAAACATATTATAGTATGAATTAACACACTATATTATATTATAATATATGATGTTATTTTAAAATTTGTTATAATATAATATATTGTCTAACATTACACCTCATTATAATAACTTAAAAGGAACAAATAATAAAATTTTCTCAAAATATGAATAATGCTCATTTTGGATGTAAAATTGTTATTTTCTATTAGAAATTGTACAAAATATTATCACTCTGGTGTTGCTTCTTGGTGTGTGCCGTGAATTTGGCCAAATTCTTCCATCTCAACCTTCAAATTAACATTTTTTTGAGTTTTGACCCAATGTATTATAACAAAAGTAAAACAATCTTAAATGTACAATAACATTTAATAACACACCACCACATTCATATATATGTGAAGTTATATTCTTATGTACATTATATTTTAATATGCTTTCATATATTATATTATCTTACATTACACCTTAAAATGAGTCACTTTAAGCAAAAAATTTATAAAATTTGGTTGAAAAATAAACATTTATTTTGGAAGAAAAATTTCATTGTTTGACTAAATGACACACCATAGCACACCCCCAATGATGTTCCCTAAATCTTACCTTAAATTTGGCCAAATCCCACCATCTCACCCTATAAATTATTATTTTTATGAGTTATACCAGTACAAAATCTACTACATCATATTGTAACAAACTAAAATATGCTAAACAATAAGTTGTAATACATAATAGTATGCTATAATGCATGATGCTACACTATGTTATGGCATCCTATATTATAATACACTATAACATATTATATTATATTATATTGCATATCACATCACAAGAGAATGCTTAAGATAAAAAAATAATAAAATTTGTCTAAACAATAAAAAATTATTTGATTTAGTCGTATCACTTACATATTTTAAATTAAAATAATATATTTTGATGCCATGCTCCTATTATGAATTTGGCCAAATTCCACCATTTTAAAGTCTAAATCAACATTTTTATAAATAATGCTAGTGTAGGCTCAACTGCATGATTGTAAAATACTAAAAGAATTTAAAATGCCTAGAATAATATATTATGATATATGATGTTATACTATGCTTCAACATATAATATTTATTTAGAACATAAAATCTTACTTTTTAGACTACAAGTGATGTAGCACACCTTTAGTACTACAACCTAATTCCCACTTCAAATTTAACAAATTCCATTATCAGATTTATTAAATCAATATATTTATGATATATATTAATATAAACTATTAGGCACAATACCATAATATACTAAAACATTTCAAAACATCTTATAACATCCAAAAACACATCATTACATGCTCAAATATATGATGCTACATTACACTATAATATATGGTATTATAATATGATTTAGGGTTAGGGTTTAGGGTATTCAAATCTCTAATAATTAAGAGAAATTATTTTGAAGACATTTTCTTTAGCTATCCTAACTTTATTTGGATTAGGTCATTCTTTAGATCTACTCCTAATGGCATCTTTATTCAAGGTTTAGGCTTTAGGGTTTAGATTTAGAGTTAGTTTAGGGTTAGTTTATGGTTTAGGTTTAGGGTTTAGGTTTAGGGTTTAAGGTTTAGGGTTTGGGGTTTTACAGTTTAGGATTTAGGGTTTAGGTTTTAGGGTTTAGTTTATTTAGATTTTTTAGGGTTTAGGGTTTAGGGTTTAGATTTTAGGGTTTAGGGTTTAGGATTTTAGGGTTTAGGGTTTAGGGTTTAGGGTTTAGGGTTTAGTGCTTAGGGTTTTTAGGATTAAGGGTTTAGGGTTTTGGGTTTTGGTTTTAGGTTTAGGGTTTAAGTTTAGTTTG
Source organism: Cymbidium sinense (assembly GCA_021442155.1). NCBI lineage: Eukaryota > Viridiplantae > Streptophyta > Magnoliopsida > Asparagales > Orchidaceae > Cymbidium > Cymbidium sinense. The sequence continues at coordinate 89,689 of JAKCPB010001351.1, forward strand.
GGTTTAGGTTTTTTTAATAGAAATTGATTCAACATTTCTTCTTTTTAATTTCATCAACCAAGTAGCAGCCCAAATTATCTAAGACAGAAGCAATGAGTTAGTTCAAAAATTAGCACCCATAGAGAAAATCAAAAACCCAAGATAAGTAGAACCATCTCTAATATAAAGACATAGTTCCTTAAGTAGCATATCACATCAGCCATTCTTTAATTTCTCCCATTCCCATTAGAACCACCCTCACCTCTAGAGTAGCAAAATCTTCCATCATATCCCAGATCCCTCCCTCCGCCACCACCACAATTAGTCATCTCCTCCACCCCCCACCATTCCACCACCTCTATTCACTACCTTTAGATCCCCCCACCACTTTTTGTGATAACTATAGCTCTCCTTAGCCTCCTAGATCTATAGCCTAGTTGATGGTGATGTTCTGTCGGTTACCCATTCTTAGGGTTTAGGGGTTTAGGGTTTTGGGTTAGTTTAGGGTTTATGGTACAAGGTTTAGGGTTTAGGGTTTGGGTTTTAGGGTTTAGGGTTATAGGTTTTAGGGTTTAAGGTTTAGGGTTTTAGAGTTTAGGGTTTAGGGTTTAGGGTTTAGGATTTAGGGTTTAAGGTTTAGAGTTTAGGTTTTAGGGTTTAGGGTTTATGCTTAGTTTTAAGGTTTAGGGTATAGGGTTTAGTCTTTAAGATTTAGGGTTTAGGGTATTTTTTTTAAATTAACTAACTTGGTAGGTTTAGGTTTATTTAGTTTATTTTTTATTTATTTCAATTTATTTTAATTTTTATTTTTATTTAGTTTATTCATTTAAGTTTTATTTATTTATTTTAGGTTTTTGATTTTAGTTTATTTTTAGGTTTAGGTTTTTTTTAGTTGAGTTTTATTTTTATTTTATTTTTTATTTCTAGGTTTAGGTTTACATTTTTATTTTATTTTTCTAGGTTTAGGTTTAGGTTTTTATTTAAGGTTTATTTTTTAGTTTAAGTTTAAGTTTTAGGTTTTTATTTTAGGTTTACTTTTATGCTTTATTTTTTTAGTTTAGCTTTCAGTTTATTTTTAGTTTATTTTAGTTTATTTAGTTTAGGTTTATATTTAGGTTAAGTTTTTTTAAGTTTAGCTTTAGGTATTATTTATTTTAGTTTAGTTTATTTTTGTTTAGGTTTAGGTTTATTTTAATTTATTTTAGTTTAGGTTTTTCTTTAGTTTAGGGTTTAGGTTTTATTTTGTATTTATTTTTAGGTTTATTTTTAGGATTATTTTTTAAGTTTAGGTTTTATTTAGTTTTATTTTAATTTATTAGGTTTATTTTATTTTTTATTTACATTTAGTATTTATTTTATTAATGTTTTTTTTAGTTAGGTTTATTTTATTTTTTAGTTGAGTTTAGGTTTTTATTTATTTTATTTTAGTTTATTTTTTATTTTTTATTTATTTATTTCTAGGTTTAAGTTTAGGTTTTAGTTTAGGTTTTATTTTATTTTATTTTTATTATATTTAGGTTTAGTTTCTTTTATTTATTTATTTTTAGGTTTTATTTAGTTTAAGGCTTAGAGTTTAGGGTTTTAAGATTTAGGGTTTAGGGTTTTAGGTTTGGGGTTTAGGGTTAGGGTTTAGGGTTTAGGTTTATGGTTTATTATTTAGGCTTTAGGGTTTAGGGTTTTTAGGATGTTGGGTTTAGGCTTTAGGCTTTAGGGTTTAGGGTTTAGAATTAAGGGTTAGTTTAGGTTTAGGGTTTAGGGTTTTAGGGTTTAGGAGTTAAGGTTTAGGTTTAGGGTTAGGGTTTAGGGGTTAGGGTAAGATTAAAGTTTAGTGTTTAGGGTTTAGATTATTTTAGGGTTTAGGGTTTATGGTTTAAGGTTCAGAGTCTTTTGGGGTTTAGGATTATAGGTTTAGGGTTTAGTGTTTATAATTTTTTTTAAGAAAAGATTAAGTAAACTAGTAGGTTTAGGATTATTTAGTTTATATTATATTTATTATAATTTATTTTATTTTAATTTCTTTAGATTATTTTTATTTTTATTTAGTTTATTATTTATTTATTTAGTTTAGGTTTTTTTTTAGTTTATTTTTAGTTTAGGTTTATTTTTAGTTAGTTTATTTTTTTATTTTTTTTGGGTTTTAGGTTTATTTTATTTTAGGTATAGGTTTAGTTTTTATTTTATTTTTTTTAGGTTTAGGTTTTATGTTTTATTTTAGGATTATTTTTAGTTTATTTTTTTTAGTTAGTTAATTTATATTTTTGTTTATTTTATTTTATTAGGTTTTGTTTAGGTTTTGATTTAGTTTATTTTAGGTTTAGGTTTAGGTTTTATTTATTTTAGTTTAATTTATTTTAGTTTGGGTTTAGGTTTATTTTATTTTTATTTTATGTTTATGTCTTTTTCAGGGTGTAAGATTTATTTTTTATTTATTTTTTACTTTTTATTTTTAGGTTTACTTTTTAGGTTTAGGTTTTAATTTATTTTATAAATTTTTTAATTTTAGGTTTATTTTATTATTATTTTAGGTTTCTTATTTTTTCAGTTTAGTTTAGGTTTTTATTTATTTTATTTTATTTAGTTTTTATTTATATTTTTTATTTTTTATGTTTAGTTTAGGTTTAGGTTATTTTAAGTTTTATTTTAGATTTTTTTATTTTTTTATTTTATTTTTTATTTTATTTTAGTTTAGGGTTTAGGGTTTTGGTTTTTTTTAGAGAGAACAAATTCAGATTAAACATTTCTTCTTTTTTATTTCATCAACCAACTAACACAATAAATTTTCTAAGAAATAAGTGATGACATAGATCAAAAATGAGCATTCATAGAGAAAATCAAAAACCCTAGATAATTAGAACCATCATCGTAGACACTATTCCATAAGCAATAGATCGGATCGTTCTTCATTTTCTCCAGTTTTAGAACCACCTTGACCTCGAGTAGCGGATCCACCATCATATCCCAATCTCGCCTTCCACCAGTTGTAACCTCATTGCTCCTCCACCTCCATAATCACCATTGCTCCTCCACCACCTCCATATCCAGGATCCCCACCACCATTACGATAACCACTACCTCCGCCTTCACCTCCACTACCACATCTAGACTAGTTTGATGATGTTTGTCAAGGTTCTACCCATTCTTAGAGATTATTAGGTTTTAGGTTTTAGGTTTATTATTTAATTTATTTAGTTACTTTAGGTTTAGGTTTTAGGGTTTAGGGTTTAGGGTTTAGGGTTTAAGGTTTAGGGTTTAGGGTTTAGGGTTACTTTTTAGGTTTGGGGTTCAGGGTTTGGTGTTTATGGTTTAGGATTTAGGGTATAGAGTTTTTTTTAAAATTAAGTAAAGCGGTAGGTTTAGGTTTATTTTATTTTTATTTATTTTAGTTTATTTTATTTATTATTATTATTTAGGTTTATTTTTTTTTAGTTTAGTTTATTTATTTTAGGTTTATTTTTTTTAGTTTAGGTTTTTTATTTTAGTTTATTTTTTAGGTTAAGGTTTAAATTTAGGTTTATGTTTATTTTTTAGTTGATTTTTATTTTTATTTTATTTTTTAGGTTTAGGTTTTATTTTTTTTTATTTTTTGGTTTAGGTTTAGGATTTTATTTAATTTTTCTAGGTTTTGGTTTTAGGTTTTTATTTTAGGTTTATTTTTAGGTTTTATTTTTTTAGTATATGTTTAGGTTTATTTTTAGTTTATTTTATTATATTTAGTTTAGGTTTAGGATTAGGTTTAGTTTATTTTAGGTTTAGGTTTAGGTTTTTTTATTTTAGTTTAGTTTATTCAAATTTAGTTTTATGTTTATTTTATTTTTTTATTTTATTTTTATTTTAGGTTTAGTTTTTTTTAGTTTAGGATTTAGGTTTTATTTTAATTATTTTAGGTTTAATTTTTTATTTTATTTTATTTTAGTTTCAATTTTTTATTTTATTTAGGTTTTTTTTTTATTTTGTTTATTTTATTTTTTTAGTTTAGTTTAGATTTTTATTTATTTTATGCTAGTTTAGATTTGATTTTTTATTTTATTTTATTTCTAGCTTTAGGTTTAGGTTTATGAATTAGGTTTAGGTTTATTTTAGGTTTTTATTTTATTTTATTATTTTATTTTATTTAGATTTAGGTTTTATTTATTTATTTTATTTTTAGGTTTTATTTAGTTTAGGTTTAGGTATTTACATTTTTAGGGTTTAGGTTTAGAGTTTATTATTATAGATTTTTGGGTTTTTGGTTTAGGGTTTAGGTTTTAGGGTTTAGGGTTTAGGGTTTAGGGTTGTAGGTTTATTTATTTTTTTTTTAAATTAAGTAAACTAAGGGTTTATGTTTATTTAGTTTATTTTTTTATTTATTTTAGTATATTTATATTTATTTTTTTATTTAGGTTTATTTTATTTTTATTTACTTTAGTTTATTTATTTTGGTTTATTTATTTTAGTTTATTTTTAGGTTAGGTTTAGGTTAAGGTTTATTTTTAGTTTAGTTTTATTTTATTTTATTTTTTAGGTTTAGGTTTTATTTTTTATTTTTAGGTTTAGGTTTAGGATTTTATTTTATTATTTTAGGTTTAGGTTTTAGGTTTTTATTTTTGGTTTATTTTTAAGTATTTTTTATAGTTTAGGTTTAAATTTATTTTAGTTTATTTTATTCTATTTAGTTTAGGTTTAGGTTTAGGTTTAGTTTATTTTTGGTTTAGGTTTAGGTTAGTTTATTTTGGTTTAGGTTTAGGTTTTATTTATTTTAGTTTATCTTAGTTTAGGTTTATTTTATTTTATTTTAGGTTTTTTTGGTTTTTTTATTAGTTTAGGGTTTAGGTTTTATTTATTATTTTTTATTAGGTTTATTTTTTAGTTTAGGTTTTATTTAGTTTTATTTTTTTTTTTTATTTTATTTTTATTTTATTTTTATTTTATGATAAGATTTTATTTTATTTAGGTTTTATTTTTTTTTTTAGTTTATGTTTTTTTTATTTAGTTTATTTTAGTTTAGTTTTTATTTTTTATTTTTTTTCTTTCTAGGTTTAGGTTTAGGTTTAGTTTAAGTTTTTATTTTATTTTATTTTTAATTTTTTTTCATTTTATTATGGTTTAGGTTTTTTTTATTATATTTTTTTGGCTTAGGTTCTTAGCTTAGGGTTTAGGTTTAGGTTTAAATTTTAGGTTTAGGTTTAGTTTTAAACTTTAGGTTTAGTTTAGGTTAGAGTTTAGTAGTTAGGGTTTAGGTTTAGTTTAGTTTATGATTTAGTTGGTTTGGGTTTAGGTTTAGGGTTTAGGTTTAGTTTAGGGTTTTAGAGGTTTAGGTTTAGTTAGGGTTTAGGATTAGGTTATTTATAGTTTAGGTTGGGTTTATAGTTTTAGTTAATTTATGTTTAGGGTTTAGATTTTGGGTTAGGGTTTAGGTTTAGGTTTAGGATTTTTTTTAAATTTTTAGTTAGGTTTTCTTTAGTTTTTTAATTTATTTTTGTTTATTTTATTTTTTTATTTTTATTTAGGTTTATTTTTTTTAGTTTAGGTTTTTTATTGTAGTTTATTTTTTTGGTTTAAGTTTAGGTTTATGTTTATTTTAAGTTTAGTTTTATTTTTATTTTATTTTTTTGGGTTTAGGTATTATTTTATTTTTTAGGTTTAGTTTAGGTTTTATTTATTTATTTTGGTTTAAGTTTAGGCATTTATTTTAGGTTTAGTTTAGGTTTTATTTTTTTTTAGTTTAGTTTAGGTTTATTTTAGTTTATTTTATTTTATTTAGTTTAGGGTTTAGGTTTATATTTTTTATTTATGTTTTTTATTTAGTTTTTTTAGGTTTAGTTTTTTTAGGTTTAGGTTCTTTTTTTATTTATTTTTAGGTTTATATTTTAAGTTTAGGTTTTTATTTTATTTTATTTTAGGTTTATTTTATTTTTATTTTTCATTTAATTTTAATTTTATTTAGGTTTTTTATTTTTAGGTTTATTTTATTTTTAATTTAGCTTAGGTTTTTATTTATTTTATTTTAGTTTAGTTGTTATTTTCTATTTTATTTTATTTTTCAGTTTAGGTTTAGGTTTTAGTTTAGGTTTTAATTTTAACTTATTTTTTATTTTATTTAGTTTAGGACTAGGTTTTTAGGTTTTTAGGATTTAGGGTTTAGGGTTTGGGGTTTAGGGTTTAGGGTTTTGGGATGTAGGTTATAGGGTTTAGGGTTTAGGGTTTGGCATTTAGGGTTTTAGGGTTTAGGGTTTAGGGCTTAGGTTTAGTTTAGTGTTTAGGGTTTTAGGGTTTAGGGTTAGGTTTAGGGTTTATTGTTTAGGGTTAGGGTTTATTTATTTATTTATTTTATTTTATTTTTTTAGGGTTTAGGGTTTTGGTTATTTTTAATAAAGAACAAATTCATATTCAACATTTCTTCTTTTTGATTTCATCAACCAAGTAAATAACCAAGTTTTTAAGACATTGACATAGATAAAAAATGAGCATGCATAGAGCAAATTGAAAATTCAAGAACTATCTACTATAAATACACAGTTAGAAGCAACTGATCGGTCATTCTTTAGTTTTCTAGTTAACCAGGCCTCTCGAGTGGATCACCATCATATCCCGATCTCTCCCTCCGCCACAGTTGTTAGTTTATTTTTTACACACCAAGTTTAGGGTTGTAGTTTTGTTGTAGGTTTAGGGTTTATGGTTTAGGGTTAGTTTTAGGGTTTATGGTTTAGGATTTAGGGTTTAGGGTTTAGGATTTAGGATTTAGGATTTAGGGTTTAGGTTTTTTTTAATTAAGTAAATCGGTGGGTTTAGGTTTACTTAGTTTACTTATTTTATTTTTATTTACTTAAATTTATTTTATTTTTTATTCTTATTTTGGTTTATTTTTATTTTTATTTAGATTAGTTTATTTATTTTATTTATTTATTTTAGTTTAATTTTAAATTTTAGTTTTTTTTGTTAGGTTTAGGTTTATTTTTTAGTTAGTTTTATTTTTATTTTTTTTATGTTTAGGTTTTATGTTTTAGGGTTTAAGTTTAGGTTTAGGGTTTAGGGTTTAGGGTTTTTAAGGTTTAAGGTTTAGGGTTTAGTGTTTATTTAGGGTTTAGATTTTTTAGGGTTTAGGTTTAGGTTTTTTGGGTTTTAGGTTTTGGGTTTTAGGTTTGGGTTTAGTGTTTACTATAGTTTAGGTTTTAGGGTTTATGATTTAGGTTTAGGTTTAGGTTTAGGGTTTTAGGGTTTATTTTGGGTTAGGGTTTTAGGGTTTAGGGTTTAGGATTTAGGGTTTAGTTAAGGTTTAGGTTAGTTTAGTTTGTTTATTTTTACTTTTATTTATTTTTTTAGGGTTTAGGGATTAGGGTTTTAGTTTAGTTTAGGGTTTAGGTTTTAGATTAGGTTTATTTTTTAAATTAAGTAAACCAGGGTTTAGGTTTTAAGTTTACTTAGGTTTAGGGTTTTCTTAGGCTTTATGTTATTTTTTTTAAATTAAGTAAACCAGTTTGTTTAGTTTTTTTTTTAGTTTATTTTTTATTTATTTATTTTATTTTTTTTTATTTTTATTTATGTTTATTTATTATTTTTATTTAGTTTAGTTTATTTATTTTAGGTTTCTTTATTATAGTTTAGTTTTTATTTTAGTTTATTTTTTTTAGGTTTAGGTTTAGTTTAATTTTTTTTGAGTTTTATTTATTTATTTTTTTAGGTTTAGGATTTATTTTTTATTTTAGGTTTAGGTTTAGGTTTTATTTTATTTTTTTTTTTAAGTTTAGGTTTAGGTTTTATTTTAGGTTTATTTTTTTAGGTTTATTTTTTTTACTTTAGGTTTAGGTTTATTTTGTTTATATTATTTTATTTAGTTTAGGTTTAGTTTAGGTTTAGGTTTTATTTATTTTAGTTTTGTTTATTACTTTAGGTTTAGGTTTATTTTTTTTATTTAGGTTTAGGTTTTTTTTTTTTAGTTTAGGTTTAGGTTTAATTTTTATTTATTTTTTTTAGGTTTATTTTTTAGTTTAGGTTTTATTTAGTATTTATTTTATTTTATTTTAGGTTTATTTTATTAATTTTATTTATTTTATGTTTAGTTTTATTTTATTTAGGTTTATTATTATTATTAGTTTATTATTATTATTATTATTAATTTATTTGTATTATTTATTTAGTTTAGTTTATTTTATTTTATTTTTTAGGTTTAGGTTTATTTTATTTTATTTTTTTAAATTTTTTTTAGGTTTATGTTTTTTATTTATTTATTTATTTATTTGTTTAGTTTAGGTTTTTTTTAGAATTGGTTTAGGGTTTAGGGTTTAATGTTTTTTGGGTTTAGGGCTTAGGGTTTTAGTTTAGGGTTTAATTAGGGTTTTAGGGAGTAGGGTTTAGGGTTGAAAGTTTTTAGGGTTTGGGTTTAGTTTTTTTTAGGTTTAGGGTTTAGGGTTTAGGGTTTAAGTTAGGGTTTTATTTTTAAATTTTAAATAGGTTTAGGTTTATATTTTATTTTTTATTTATTTTAGTTTATTTTATTTTTATTTTTTAAAGTTTATTTTTATTTTTTTTAGTTTAGTTTAGGTTTTTTTATTTTTAATTTATTTTAGGTTTAGGTTTATGTTTATTTTTTAGTTTAGTTTTATTGTTTTAGTTTTTTAGGTTTAGGTTTTATTTTTTACTTTTAGGTTTAGGTTTAGGTTTTATTTTATTTTTTAGGTTTATGTTTTAGGTTTTTTTATTTTAGGTTTATTTTTTATGTTTATTTTTAGTTTAGGTTTATTTTTTAGTTTATTTTATTTTATTTTCTTAGGGTTTAGGTTTAGTTTATTTTTTGGTTTAGGTTTAGGTTTATTTATTTTGGTTTAGATTTTTTTTTAGTAGTTTAGGTTTAGGTTTATTTTATTTTGTTTATTTTAGGTTTAGGTTTTTTAATTTAGGGTTTAGGTTTATTTTTTTTATTTATTTTTAAGTTTTATTTTTAGGTTTATATTTTAGGTTTAGGTTTTTTTTTAGTTTTCATTTTTATTTTATTTTAGGTTTATTTTTTTTATTTTACATTTAGTTTTTACTTACTTTGGTTTTTTATTTTTAGGTTTAATTTCTTTTTTATAGTTTAGTTTAGGTTTTATTTATTTTACTTTATTTAGTTTTATTTTTTATTTTATATATTTTTTTTGGTTTAGGTTTAGGTTTTAGTTTAGGTTTTATTTATTTTATTTTATATATTTTATTTTTTAGGTTTTTTTTTATTTATTTTATTTTAGGTTTTATTTAGTTTAGGTTTAGGTTTTATGTTTTTTTTGGGTTTATGGTTTAGGTTTGTTGTTTGGGTTTAAGGTTTAGGGTTTGGGGTTTAGAGTTTAGGGTTTAAGGTTAAGGTTTCTGAGTTTTTGGGTTTATGGTTTAGGGTTTAGGGTTTAGGGTTTATGGTTAAGGTTAAAGGTTGTAGGTTTAGGGTTTAGAGTTTAGGGTTAAGGGTTAGTTTTAGGGTTTAAGGTTTACGGTTAGGGTTTTTTAATTATTAAATATTTTTTAATTTTTTAATTTTTTTAAATTAAATAAATTGATAGGTTAGTTTATATAGTTTATTTTTATTTAGTTTATTTTATTTTTTTTTATTTTGATTTAGCTTTATTTTTATTTTATTTATAATTTATTTATTTTTTGGTTTATTTATTTTAGTTTAGGTTTTTTATTAGGTTTATTTTTTTTAGGTTTAGGTTTTGGTTTATTTATTTTTTGTTTAGTTTTATTTTTTATTTTTTGGTTTAGGTTTTATTTTCTTAGGTTTAGTTTAGGTTTTATTTTATTTTTTTAGGTTTAGGTTTAGTTTTTTATTTTGGTTTATTTTAGGTTTTATTTTTGGTTTAGGTTTAGGTTTATTTTAGTTTATTTTTGTTTTATTTTATTTAGGTTTAGGTTTAGATTGACAGGGTTTAGGATTATTTTAGGTTTGGGGTTTAGGCTTTAGGTTAGGTTTAGGGTTTTAGTTTTTAGGGTTTAGGGTTAGTTTAGGGTTTAGGGCTAGTTTAGGGTTTAGGGTTGTAGGTTTAGGGTTTAGGATTTATGGTTTAGGGTTTAGGATTTTTTTTTTTTAAATTACGTAACTAGTGGGTTTAGGTTTATTTAGTTTGTTTAGTTTATTTTTTATTTATTTTAGTTTAGTTTATTTTCTAATTTTGTTTAAGTTTATTTTTTATTTTTATTTAGCTTAGTTTAGTTATTTTAGTTTATGTTTTTTTATTTTAGTTTATTTTTTAGGTTTAGATTAGGTTTATGTTTATTTTTTAGTTTAGTTTTATTTTTAGTTTATTTTTTAGGTTTAGGTTTTATTTTTATTTTTAGGTTTATGTTTGGTTTTTTATTTTATTTTTTTAGGTTTAGGTTTTAGGTTTTTATTTTAGGTTTATTTTTAGTTTATTTTTAGTTTAGGCTTAGGTTTATTTTTAGTTTATCTTATTTTATTTAGTTTAGGGTTTAAGTTTAGTTATTTTAGGTTTAGGTTTAGGTTTTTATTTTAGTTTAGGTTTATGTTTATTTTATTTTTTTTTTTTATTTTAGGTTTAGGGTTTTTTTTTAGTTTAGGGTTTAGGTTTTATTTTATTTATTTGTAGGTTTATTTAGGTTTAAGTTTTATTTAGTTATTTTATTTAGGGTTTTAGCCACCATTTCAAGATCTTTAATGGTAGTAGGTACCCTATAACAGTGCACACTTTAGAGTCATGCTAAGTGGTCAATTCTTGTTTTTTTAGAAGTCAGGTGTTGCATTTGGGTTTAACGATTCGGTGAAATTTTGTTGAGTTGGAGTCTTCATCAAGAGGTTTTAGCTCAACAGAGGTAGGCGATCATTAGAAAATAGAAACTAGTCCCATGTTGATTACATTCTCAGAGGTAACTTTGAGCATGAAATATTAATTGTCAGAATAGCATGCATTGAGATTCTACTCATAAATATCCATGGCTTTCATGCTTAAGGGCTTTACCATCAAAATATTCAAGAAATCAATGGAATGAGGAAGACAAATGTTACTCTTTCAGACCAATCTAGGCCAAGTAGGTGTTTGAGAAGAAGCTAGGGATTTGAGTGATGAGGAAGCAACTAGCTAAATTCAATATGAGACACGAGCTTAGCGATTTTGCCACCTCCTTTTCCACCACCTCCACATCATTTAGTCTACCACAATGACCATTTCCACCACCTCGTGATATAGGTGGTATTCATATCCATTAGTGCCTACACCTACTCTTGATATATTGATAAGTCATATTCATTCAAGAGTTAGTTAGGAAAATATTTAAGAATCTCTTAAAGAAACGACTTTTTTAGTTTGAGCCTAAGAGGGGAGGAAGTGGGCAGAATGATGATCCTTGCTTTTAATGTTAGCCATGTCTTAGATTGTATCACTTTTGGACTAGCTTAGGTACAAGTTGATAGCCATAATTATCCTAAGGAATGCTTATTAGAATAACCATCCATTTGTTAATGTAATCCTTAGGATACTTTGATCCTCTTAAGACCAAGAAAGGTTAGGATATCTATCTCAACCTCTAAGAAGATCATTTTAAGATCAGCTTTCCTTGCAGGTGTAGAAGTAGCTCAAACCTCCAACACCAAGGAAGGCTAGTTAAGGACAACTTCGAGGAGGGTGATATGAAGTAGCAACTCACCATACTTAGATCCAATGTAATGTTGAGTCATACTCCCTCCACGTTATATCTTTATTCTCCTCTTCTAAGAGCATTGTATGTGGATAAGGGCACTTATTTTATACTTTACTTGATTTTATCATGTACCTCCATCCAAAAAAAAATTAATAAAGAAAGTTGATTACATATATATTATACTTATGCTCTTGATTTTATTCCTTTTGAAAGCTCTCCAAGTTTAAATAAAATAATGGCTCTAGTAGTTCCAATCCTTTCCTTTTCGATTTAGAGTGCTATCCTTCTCAATCATGTTCACCTCTTGAGATTGAATTAGTCAAGTACTCGAGAATCCATGGAGGCTATTATGCGATGAAGGTAGAACTTTTGACAAGCTCATCTTTCCAAGAAGTCCTGAGTCAACACATAATGACAAGTTTATCTCCTCGTAGCACCTAAGGATAAGGGTAAGCAAGTCATTGGTTCAATTGAGTAGATAACCCCTCTATAAGATGCTCCACCCATGGATATGCTTTGGTGCAACAAGCAGTTGATTACAATGTCTAGCTCACCTTAGAAAGTTTCAGCTAAGTTAAGCATATTGATGCCTTGTCACATAAAGAGATGAATCTCTAATCAAGGCTTACTTGATCTAGAGATATGCTTAGCTCATCCACTACTAAAGAGGAGGCATGCCACTCGAAGGACATTTTAGTTACATTCAGCGATAAAGACTTACTCTTAGGGGTCAGTACAAGTCTTTACATTATGCATGTTAGCAGATATAGGCTATCGAGTTCTAGTTGACCCAAGTGTTGTTCAATATGAGTCTAAGAACCCTTGCCTTCTTGAGGATGGACATCTCCAAACTCCAAAAGAAAGGATGATGTTGAGAGGATTTAATGAACAAGGAGAGGGCCTTATGGTTTTTTTTTAAATGTAGGGGTACTTTTGGTGATCATTTATTGAGGTATGATATACTCTCTCATAAGATAGAGGCATCACCCTACAATGGACTTAATCATGTAATAAGGACTCCTAAGGCATGATGGGTCTTTGAATGTGCAGATTTTTCCCACTTTAAATGGATGAATTAGAGGTTTATATTAAACCATGTTCTTAAGTTCTATGGAGGCAAGCCTCCATAGTTATACATCTTAGGAAATGAAATTTCTAAGAATACTCTCATTAAAGTAGACAATTATCATCTAAGATTTTAAGGTTACTATCAAAAGATTGGTTGTATTTGGAAAATCATTTGGGAAAGTTCAAGGAAGACTTATTTTTGGAATCCAAATGAAATAAGTAGGAAATGCTCATGATACTAGGAAGCTAGTGAGTCCAATCTATCATATGGTTGGGCTTGAGATTTATAATTTTGAAGTTGAGGAGATTTATATGTTTTGAGTTGAAATTTAATTAGATTACTAGGCTTATAAACCACCAATACAAGGTTATGGGAATGCCAAGAGGTGAGGATTTTATCATAGCCTAAATGAAATAGCTACCTCAGATCTTAAATCTAGTGATCTTTAGTATGAGCTAAACCACGACCTAAATCTAAGCGACAGATGGATAAGGGTTTACCTCCATAAGAGAGAATAAATTGTCTGACTTCTAGACTTATAACCGCATGGAGTGGCCGCCAACTAACACCTCCTATGATTTTAAAACCATGTAGTCTGGTCATTTCAATTGTAAGATAGCTAGGGTGGTTATTTAATTAGAAAGAGACTAAAGTCCTAAACACATTCCCTAAGATGAGCATGAGTGGTATGAGCATATGACTTAATTTATAGATGCAAAATATTTTCAAATTTTAATTCATTTTAGCAGATCATTTTGAGAGGCTTTAGGACTTCTTATGCCTAAATGCATGATGAAATAGGTTATGGGTCAAATCAGCTAGAAGAAGGTGTTCTCCACCACAAGGGATGCCCTCATGCGCATTCCTTTATTGCAAGGATGGAGATCCTTCATATTCAAGAGAGAAAGAATATGCATGCATGATGTGAAACATACAACCATACAACTAAGGGGTTGCTAAATCTTTTAATTATCTTATTTATGTCTTAGGCTTTATGATGACGTTATGAGTTGTTTAAAATTTATTTATGAGTGATTAGTTGGGTAGAAAAGTTATTTTTATCCTAAGAGCCTAATCATATCAAGCACATTAAAGCATCAATCATAGAAACTATGAAAAGCATTCTGTCCTAATGCACAATGTAAACATAACATCAAACAAATATATAAACTATCATAAAAGAACAAAAGGTTAGTCGAGTACACAAGAAAGAGAAAAGATGGTAGAGCTCTACCCTTATACAACTTAGAATATGAAAGATTAATTATAATTGTATTAAATGATGGGGTCTTCCTTTTCATATCTCCATTTTGATTTGGTTCCTTCTTTGATTTGGATGGTGCTTACTTCAAAGGCATCAGGGCACCAGATCCTTGGCCATTGCTCATCTAATCCCCATAGCACTAATACTAATTCCTATTGCAAAATTACATTTATGTGAGAAAAGTAAATCTAACTACACTACAAAATAGAGGTTAGCTAAATATACATATAATCCCAAGCGGTTGTATTTATAATTTGGACTTAGCACCTACACATGGGTACTAAGCCCTTTGTCTAACTTGGATTATTCTTAAGGTTTTAAGCAACCTATAAAAGAGCATTCACATTTATTTTTAAGCATCCCAGCATAATCCCTATAGAAACATGATTAGGCTAATATTGGCCTATCATCCAGTCTACGAAGCATACACCCTAACATCTAATCTAAAATAAGACATCATAAAATAAAACATACATCACATCATACACTGTCCTAACTTAGAGCTAGAAGTGGTGACATAATTCTATTGTGTTTATTAAGTCTTGTGCGGTATTAGTGTTGTATTTTATAAGTAGAAGGATTCAATTTAACATGAAAGTTTGATTTCACTTGAAGTAGATTAATTGATTTGAGAATTTTAATTTGTGTTTTCTTTTGTTTCATTTGATTATACGTAGCAACTAAGTGTTATAAAGAGAGGAAAAGATGATTGCCCTCTTTCATCCCTACCTTAAGTCACTTTCTAAAGTATATTAATTTGATTTAGTTCTCTTTAGTGAATGGCTTATTAAATGATTTAATTAATCCTAAGTTTAGGTTCACTTTAAATAATCCTATTCAAAATGAAAGGCATCTTAAGGTTAATTTAATTGAATTACTACCACATGACATATATTAAATCATTCCTTTCCATCATATGTAACATGCATATGATTTAATCTAGGTGTATTTATACATGCAACATATTTTAGCACACTTAAATGATGAATGTATGTGTATGTTTAGATTTTATATTTTTATTGATTGAATTATTTAAACTTATTAATTTAAAACTTTATCCAAATTCTTATTCAAAAAGGACATAAGATTGAATTAAATAAGCATGTGTCATTGTTAAACTAGGGAAGTGAGGTAATCAAATGACCTCCTTGGAGGTAGCTAAAGCCTCATATTCTCAGGATGTATAGATGATATACCCATTTGCATTCAAACATATGTAAATTTGTATACATGAACATAGGAAGTAAGCTCCAAATCATATGGCTAATTAATTCAACCACTTAGTCAATTATGAATGCATGCAATTTTAATGTAAAATGGGATTTTCATTCACTAATCACATATACATATATATGTACAAAGATATAGGCAAGTACATGTCATTGTTAAACTAAAGAGTGAGGTATCAAATGACCTCCTTGGGGCTAACTAAAGCGTTGTATTTGGATGTCAGACTATATACTTGCTTTTTTTTGGACACACATGGATGTATACATAAATGAGGGAAAGAAAATGATGCAAAGAATCTATATTTTTTATTGAATCATTTACATATATGAATTAAAGCTCTATCCAAATTCTAAGGTTGAAATACATAAGAATGAAATCAAATGGGTACATGTCATTGTTAAACCGGAGAAGTTAGGTAATCAAATGACCTCTTTGGGGCTAGCTAAAACCTCGTGTTCCAAGGATGTCCAGACTATATACCCATTACCATTCAATCTTATATACATCAACACATGAATAGAGGAAAGAGAACTCAACATTCATACACTTAAGATATAAGCATATGCATTTCTTATGTATTTATAACTAGAATCATAACACATATTATTATTCATTTATAAGCTTTTGAAAATACATTTTGGATTTAATAGGGATAATAATGCATATATTAAATTAAATCAACACATGCAAGCTTACATAAAGGAAATCCATTTTATTTTACTTGATTTTGAAAAGATAGATGCATGAATTCAAATGACATACCAAATTTAACATGATTGGAAAGAGGACAATCAAATACAAGCATGTGATTCATTCAACCAAACTAGTTCTTAAGGACAATCTAGTCAAATAACATTATTTAAAGCAAACCAAAGCTTCTTTATTAATTAAGTTTTGGATTGATTTAATTTAAAGAGGAAGAGAAATCATCACTCTATTTAAACCATTCCACATTAGTGATTTGATTTAATTTAAGGAAATGTAATTAAGTTTATTTTATGGGTTAATTAAGTTGAACCCTAATTAGATGAATTAATTACCCTTACCTATGTCACCTTAAAGTAATTAACTAAATAATTATGAAACATGATATGCATGGAGAATAAACTTGCAATGATCTTAAGAAATAATAGGGACCTAATGCAATTGGCTCATAATTATTAGTTAGATTATGGGACTTATTTAATTACTCTTATGGTTTTCCCACATGTGGACTAACTATAATTTCATTAAACTCTTTTGGGTTATTAAACACCTAAGATAAGATTTAATTAATTGTCTATGTGATTATGATTTCAATTTTATTAAGTGATTTAATTAATTAAATAAATCATAATTAATTTCATTTTAAAAAGGTGAAATGAACTTAGGGAAAGGGGTCCCAACCCTATTCCTTAGTTTACTTCTTGAACAATGATTAATAAACTTAATTAACCAATTTATTACTATTCATGGGATTAATTAATCATTAATTAACTTAAAAGAGTAGTTAAGGTTTAGTTAGTCAATTTTTCTAATTAAGTGAGCAATAAATCCCAAGAAAATCATGGGAGGTAGATGTCCATTAAATTATCCACAAAATTTGGGATTAATTTATCGTAATTAAAGTAATTAAGCTAATTAATTTTATAATTAAACTTTAATTAAATCTTAATTACTATTCAAAATTAGTTAAGATCATTGTTAATTAATTCTCCTCTAAAATACCTTTAAAATGAGTATTTATTTGCATTTATTTATTTCTCTATGATTTTTAGAAGTTTTAGTCATTAAAATGATTAAGATGAGGAGAATGGATGATGCATTGATCTAACATCATGCTGGTGAGGGAGAATGGAGTCCATCCGCCATTGCTCACTTGATCGGACCTTCACGACATCGATCGGAGGGATCCAACAAAAAGATCATGCGAGAAGGAAGTTCTCTTCAAATTGCTCCAACCCATTTTTTCCTAAGTATCAGTTTTTGAAGCATACCTCACCGGAGCTCAAGACTAGCGGCTCAAATAATTGAAGAAACTTCATCTTGCGGAGACGAAGCCATGTTGAGCAGTAATTGTATCAATTCCTCGACGTTCGCTCAGAAGACCATGAATTGATGATTTGGAGCTATGATTTGATTGAAGTCCCACCTCTAGTGCTAGGGAATGATTGATTCTTGCTCGACGAGGCCTAGGGAAGGTGTGTGGAAACTTAATTTGAGCTTTATGGAGAAATAGGGGAGTTAGGTTGAAAATGGGAGTATCCTATTTCTGGACAGACGGGAATGGCATTTTTTGATTGAGGAATGATTTTTATGTGTGTTTGAGTGAAAATGAGCGGGTGTATACCCCATCTTGATTGATGGTGGGATCAAGTTTGGCTTCTAATGGTCATCCAGCCATCTCAGGGAGTTGTGGGTGGTAGGGAGGAGGTGAGTTGGCTCAGCTTGGTTGGTTGAAGGTGTGGAGATGGCTGCTAAGAAGGAATCATGGGTGTCTTATGGGTTTTAAATGCTCCAATGGGGAGGTGAGGTGATTTTACCTCCCATGGGTCATGGTTGACCCAACCACCCTTGGGACAGGTTGGGAAGTGTCTAGGTGCCTAAGTGGACCATTTGGAGTAAGTTCCCAAGAAATGGAAATGACCACTTACTGGTGATTTGTCTCATGTGATGCCCTTGACCCAAGTAGAATGATCATTTAGCATTGGATTGATTTGGGTAGATTTGAAATGAGCCAAAAGTGGGTTAAATTTCAAGTCAATTAGTTGATTTGGTTGGTTTGGCTCAATTTGACTCATTTAGGTCAACTTGGGTTAGGTTGGGTCAAGTTGACCAATTGGTCAAATTAGGTCAAACCAAGAGTTCGGTTAAGTTCATATGATCATTGGGATGTTTTGGTTCAATTGGTTTGGTTTAGTTTAGCCTAGATTTGATT
The DNA here is from genome assembly GCA_021442155.1 of Cymbidium sinense. Lineage (NCBI taxonomy): Eukaryota > Viridiplantae > Streptophyta > Magnoliopsida > Asparagales > Orchidaceae > Cymbidium > Cymbidium sinense. The sequence continues at coordinate 107,746 of JAKCPB010001351.1, forward strand.
TTGGCTCATTTGAATTCATTTGGGTCAAATGGATTAAGTTAACCAATTTGACCAAATTGGGTGAATTAGCTTATGTTGGGTGTTAGTTTGGGTTTAGTTGACCAATTGAAGATGATTCTAGGCTTTGGTTTCAATTAATTTGGATTTGGTTTTGATTTAGGCCAACTTGAACCTTTAGGTCAATTTGGGCTAAGTAGGTCAATTGGGTTCAATTGGGTCCAATCATGGCTTTGGTAAAGTTCAACAATCAATTTGGAATGAACTTGAGCCATTGGTTGCAATCAATTTGGTTTATATTTTGATTTGACCCAATTTGGTTTTTTAGGTCAATTTGGGTCAACTTAGGTCAAGAGGACCAATTGGGTTTGGTTTGACTCAATTGAAGGTCAAGTCATATTCAAATATTGATTTCGATTTGGTATGATTCATTAGTTTCAAGGGATTTGGCTTGTTGCAATTTGGCTAGTTGGGTTCATATGGGTTAAGGGGTTGACTTGGTCAAATGAACAAGTTGACTTAGTTTGACCCAATTTAAGATAATTGATTAACCTAGGGTGATCAACAATTATGATGGGACATTTTTATGGGCTTGGTTCAATCTAATTTGGGTAGGATTAAAACTTGGCTCAAATAGGTCAAATTGGCCACTTTGGGTCAAGTGGATCAATTTGGTTTAGTTGGCTTGATTTTGGGTTGAGTTTGATCATAGCACATGCATTTCTTATGTATTTTGATTGATCATAACACATATAATTATTCATTTATAAGATTTTGAAAAATACATTTAGATTTAATAGTGATAATAGCCACTCATATATTAAATTAAATCAACACATGGATTACATAATGAAAATCCATTTTATTTTACTTGATTTTCAAAAGATGGATGCATGAATTCAAATGACATACCAAATTTAACATGATTGTGAAGAAAACAATCAAATATAAGCATATGATTCATTCAACCAAACTAGTTCTTAAGGACAATCAAATCAAATAAGATTATTCAAAGCAAACCAAAGTTTTTTTATTAATTAAGTTTTGGATTTGATTTGATTTAAGAGGAGAAGAGAAATCATCACTTGTTGTTTTAAACCAATTCACATTAGTGATTTAATTTAATTTAAGAAAATGTAATTAAGTTGATTTTATGGGTTAATTAAGTTGAACCCTTAATTAGATGAATTAATTACCATTACCAATGTCACCTTAAAGTAATTACCCAAATAAGTATGAGCCAACATGATATGCATGAAAAAATAAACTTGCATTAATGTAGGAAATAATAGATTATAGCTCATTATTAATGGATGCTACCCATTTTAGATTAAGAGTCTTAATTAATTACTCTTATGGTTTTACACATATGGACTAACCAATTTCATTAAACTCCTTTGGGTTATTAAACACCTAAAGATCTACCCCATGATTTAATTAATTAGTTTGATGTGATTGGATTTCAATTTGATTAAGTGATTTAATTAATTTGTTAACTATTAATTAATTTTATTTTAAAAAGGGTGAAATAACTTAAGGGGTCCCAACACTATTCTTTAGTTCACTTACTGTTGAACAATGATTGATAAACTTAATTAACTAATTTGTTACTATTCATGGGAATAATTAATCATTAATTAACTTAAAAGAGTATTTAAGTTTTAATTAGTCAATTTGTTTAGTTAAGTGAGCAATAAATCCCAAGAAAATCATGGGAGGCATCGGTAATCCCATTAAATTAACTCAAAAAATTTAGGATTAATTACTCAAGTAATTAAAAAGTAATTAAGTAATTAATTTTGCAATTAAACCTTAATTACTATTCAAAATTGGTTAAGATAATATTTAATTACTTCTCCTCAGAAATACATTCAAAATGAGTATTTATTTGCATTTTTTGTTTCTATGATTTTATGATTTTAGAAGTTTTAGCCATTAAAAAAAGATTAATTAAGCCTAATTAAAGCCTAATCCTATTGGAAATGAGGGCGGTGATGCGGCGCGATGTATCCACATGGCACACTAACAGTGAACTTTCCACATGGTGTCGTGGCTACTTAAAACTTATCACTCAACATGTGGTGGGGTGGATGCTCTTTTGTGTCTCCATCTGATGGTGTGATAATCTTATAACTTAATAAGATTAAATCAGATCAATCTAACAGATTTAACATGATTGTCCATTTTGATCATGTGAAATCGAAGGTGCTTGATCTAAGGTCATGCGAGTGACAGAGAATGGAGTTTGTCCACCATTGCTCTTGATCGAGCTTTCCGAGATGATCAACTCCAAGGATTACACCTTCATGATATCGATGAGGATCCAATGTCAAGATCACACGAGATGTAAATTTTCAAAATCTCAACCCATTTTTCTTAAGTTATGTTGGAAGCATACCTCACAAGACCAAGAAGACTGAATAATTGAGGAAGCTTCATGTGGAGATGAAGCCTTGAAGAATTGGAGATCTTTATTCAGTCCTGGATTTGATTACATTTCTTGCTTTCGGCATAACTAAGGATCTTTGCATACAAAGTGAGTTTGATAGAGAAATGGGAAAGATAGGTCAAAATGAATGTCTATTTTGGACTGATGGGAATGGCATTTTTGATCGAGAATGAGCTTGGGAGCTTAGGAAATAGCGGCTCATCTTATGTAGCTAGCTCGAGAATGATTTTTATGTGTGTTTGAGTGGAACATGTATACCCTTCATATTGATTGGATGTGGGATCTTTGGATTCTCATGCCATCTCAAGGAGTATGGGTAAGAGGAGGTCTTGGCTTGGTTGGTTGAAGGTTTGGAGGTGGCTGGTAAATAGGAATCATGGGTGTCTTATGGGTTTCAAATTCACTAATGGGAGGGTGATGTGATTTCACCTCCCATGGGTCATACAACCACCCCTTTTATAGAGTCTAGTACTAGGTGGACCATTGAGATTACCAAGTGGCCAAGGAATAAATGACCACTTACATGGGTGATTTGTCTCATGTGATACCCTTGACCCAAAGAGAATGATCATTTGCATTAATTTGGTTTGGGTAGATTTTAAATGGGCCAGTGGGTTAAAATTTCAAGTCAATTGAGTTGATTTGGTTAGTTTGGCTCAATTTGGATCATTTAGGTCAAATTATTTATTGGGTCAAGTTGACCAATTGGTCAAATTTGGTCAAACCAAGGGTTGGGTTAAGTTCATATGATCATTTTAGCTCATTTGAATTCATTTGGGTCAAATGGGTTAAGTTGACCAATTTGATTAAATTAGCCAAATTAGCTTGGGTTGGGTGTTGGTTGGAGTTTAGTGGACTAATTGAAGATGATTTTAAGCTTTGGTTTAAATTAATTTGGATTGGTTTTGATTTAGGCCAACTTGAACCTTTAGGTCAAATTGGCTAGAAAGATCAATTGGGTTCAATTCCAACCATGGCTTTGGTAAAATTCAACAATGGTGAGAATGAACTTGAGCCATTTTTGCAATCAATTTGGTTTATATTTTGATTTGACTCATTTGGTCTTTAGGTCAATTTGGGTCAACTTGGGTTAAGAGGCCAATTGGGTTTGGTTTGACTCAGTTGAAGGTAAAGTCATATTCAAATATTGATTTTGATTTGGTATGAATCATTAGTTTCAAGGATTTGGCTTAGTTTAATTTGCTAGGTTTGGATTCATATGGGTTAAGTGGTTGGATCAAATGATCAAGTTGACTTGGTTTGACCTAATTTAACAATTCATCAACCTAGTGTGATAATCATGATAGGTTTTGATGGCTTGGTTCAATCCAATTTGGGTAGGACTATTAGAACTTGCTCGATAAAAATGGCCACTTTGGGTAAAGTGGACCAATTATTTAGTTGCTTGATTTTGGGTTGAGTTTGATTTAGTTGAGTTTATATATGGATTTGGGATTGATATATGAATTTAATTGCAATTGGCTTGGGTTTAAATGGGTTTGGTTAATTTGAACATTTCAAGTCAAAAGTTGTTGGGTTTGACTTGGGTTGATTTTAGTTTGGCATTATAGATTTCATTTATATTTATGAATATAGTTGAAGGTATGATTGATTCTTGAGAAAATAAATTGAATTTGGATTTTGGAATGAAGGAATTTGGCTAAGTCCATGGAGTTTGGTCATGTGCTTGGTTTGATTTTGATTTGGTTTGATTTAGTTTTGATGATTTAAATGTATATTTCATTTAAATTTGTGAAGATGATTGAAAATATGATTGATTTGTGAAAATCAATTTAGTTTGACTTGATTTGGATTAAGATTTGGCTAAGTCCATGAGATAGGTCCTATGGCTTGGAAGGGTTTTGATTTAATTTGATTTAGTTTGATTTAGTTTTGACCATTTGAATGTAGTTTTGATCATTCTCATATCATCATCCAATCCTTACACAATGAAGTTAAATATGAGGCTCGATTTCTTATGAGTTAGTCGTTACTCTAAGCATATAAAACATCAACATCTTTGGGATTCTCAACTAGTTATCAACCAAATCTGAGTCCTATAAAGTTATAAAGCCCAAGCTCCATCATTACCACAAGTACACCATGGAGTTTTTTAGAGGTTACCATTTATAAGATTCCTCGAGGAGAGAATGCCATAGCGTATGCTTTAGCCAAGCTTGCCAAGGAGTTGGCATGTCCGGAGGATGAGTCCATATCAATAAAGGTCCAAAATAGACAAGTATTATCCCTTTTTGATATTGAACTCATCAAAAAGTACTCTCTTGAGAAGGAGGTTGCCATTGCAAAGAAGGAGAGTTAGATTGGAGGCAACCATTCATGGATTACCTAAATAAAGGAAAACTACCTCAGAGAAGTTCCAAGCCCATCGATGAAGTAGAGCACTTTCATGAGCTTGTGGATGGTGTCTTATTTGAGTCTTTGATCATATGTGGTTATGTTGTTTATACAAGCACAAAGCCTATAAGATCATGACCTAGGTACACTTAAGATTATGTGGAGCCAACCAATCCAGTCTAAAGATGAAAGCCAAGATCAAGAGACTATGATACTACTAGCCATCGATGATCAAAGATTGCATGGATATGCTGGCGTGCCACCAATGTCAAATACACATTGTGGTCCTACACCAACCCAACATCCTACATTACTCATGGCCATTTTGAGTGTTGGGGTACCAACATAGTGGGTCGATTGATCCTCCTTCTTCAAGGGTCATCGATTCATCTTAGTTATTCGATTACTTTTCCAAATGGTGAAGGTGATTTCACTTAGAGGTCATAGCTCGCATGTGCTCTTTTTTTAAACCATATTGTATATAGGTTTGAGTGCCTCGATAAATTATATTTGATAATGGTATTGCATTCAAGAGCACCGAGATCAACAACTTTTCAGAGACACAACATATATTGGAGATATTCTACCATCAACTACAGAGGGAAAATGGCTTAGCAGAAGCCTTCAATAAAACTCTCATCCAAATACTAAAGACACTCGATAATAACAAGCAATAGTGGCATGAGCGGTTAGTTGAAGCCTTGAGGCTACAACACACCACATAGAACTCCAACTCAGTCTACTCCTTTCTCCTTAGTGTATGGGTCTGAAGCTAATCTACCATTAGAAGTCCAACTCCCATCACTAAATATAGCTTTGGGTAGCAAGATCACAATAGAGCAGAAAGCCAAGTTATGGTTAGAAGAGCTCAAAGGTTTGGAGGAGAGACACCAACGGGCATGCCAAAACCTTAAGTTGTACAAAGCTAAAATGATTTAGGCTCACAATAAGTTGGTCCATCATAGAGCTTTTAAGTAGGAGAGCTTATTTTAGTTCTAAAGGATTATGCCCATCATAAGATGGGAGGCAAGTTTAAACCACTTGGGAAGGCCTTTTTCCAGAAAGGCCAACCAAGAGGATCTTATCACTTATTAATCATAAGGAGAGCACCCAATGCTTCCAATCAATGGGCTCCACTTAAAGAAATATTATAAATCATGTTTGAAAATAATTATCATCAATGAAAATTCCATTTTTTAATTCAATCTCTTCCATTATAAAGTATTCTTATTTGTGAATTTATATGTGTTTAGGGTAGGTGTAAGGAACTGACCTCCTATCCTTTACACAACACAAACATAAATGACACAAACATATAAAATAAACACATATCTTTTGTCTCGGCTATTGTTGAGATAATGCCTCGACACTCACTTTCGGTAGATGCTCTAGTCAGGTTGACATCTTACCTAGTGTGTCACCCAGTGGTCTTCTGCTTTGGAGGATGTAAGTTATGCTTTCCTTCCTTACTTGGCCCTTTGCACACCAATGAGTGCCTTATTAGTTTGGTAGGCCTTACTTTGCATGGTTGGTAAGCTAACTCATGTTGGCTTTATTTAAGAGGATGTAGTCTACTACACTTTTTCTTGGATTAGCCTTCTGCTTGAGTCAAGTATATTTGAGGTTTAGGTTAAGTCCCCTAGTGGCTCCTTCCCTCTTGGCTTCAAGTCAGGTCAGTCCTTCCTCGGGGCTCCCCGCTTAGTAGTCGCTCTAGGTCAGGTAACATATGTCCCGCCAATGATGGACTATCCCTATGATCAATTACACATAGAAAATTATAAGCCTACATGTTTTCTTTTAAGATTGATCATTGCACACCAATGGGCAGCTTAGGTTGGTTGGTTCGCACTATGCTGACTGATACAGCTTAGCTTGGTTGGTTCTCTCACCTTAGGATACACCACTCTTGGCAGACATAAGTCTGCTACACTTTCTCCTTGAGTTTGCAACCGTACACCTTAGGATAATGCCCTAGTGACACCTCATTTATGGGCACTATATTTGGATCACATCCTTTGTGACCCCATTTAGACACTACTTGGGTTACTATTGGATTGGATAGTTCCCCTTTCCTAGTAACCACCCCTGTGGTTGGAGAATCCATCTTGTGGATGTGCATATTCTCCTTTGGTCTAGTAAATCTGAGATAGGTTAAGGCTGACATAGCCCCTTCTCAGTGTGGTCCCTCGCACAACAAAAGGATCTATGCAAACATACAAACAAAATATATATTCACTTGGGGATTAGGAGGACACCCTAGCGGTACCTTTTTCCAAGCAAACATCTTATCTTTAGGGCAGTGTTAGCAAAACTCCCTATAGGAATCGCCTGACTACTCTTGAGTTGATATAAGTCTCCAATGACATTCACTCAGTAGTCTCCCCTAAGTCGGGTTATATTTATTGTGCTACCAATAGGTCACCCAGTGGTTGTTCCCTACTTTAGAAGATGTAAGTGCCTTCTTCTTCCCATCTGTCATTGCATTGAAGAAACCCTTAGGTTGGCTTCTACCCATGAGTAGTCTATCCCTTTGGATTTGTAAATCTAAGATGGGACAAGTCTGATATAGCCTCATCTCAGTGGGTACATCACACACCAACATGGTCCATAAATTAAATCTATCAAATTTGACCAAGCTAACATCCCTAGTAGATATGCCCTCAATTTGAAATCAAACTAAACCAAATAAACAATATCAAATCAAAACAAACTAAGATAAATTTAATCTTGACAACTATTGAGTTGACATAAGTCCCCAGCGTCATTCACTCAGTAGTCTCCCTTGGTCAAGTTTGATTTGTTGTGCATCCAATAGGTCCATGGTTGTTCCTCACTTTGGAAGATGTAAGTCTTCTGCCTTCTTCCCAACCATTGCTTGAAAGGCAACCCCTTAGGTTGGCTAGCTCTACCTCGTAGCTGGTAGACTATCCTTTGGATTTGTAAACCTGAGGTAGGATAAGGCTGATATAGCCCCTTCTTAGTGGGCCCATCGCACACCGATAGGGTCCATAAATTAACTCAGATTAAATTAAACCCAATTTGATTTTCCCTAATGGAGTTAAATCACACCGTTCTCCCTAGTGGAGCCAAATCATATATAAACAAGTCAAGCAAATAAATCAAATTCAAAACCAACCTCCCGGTGGAGCCTAATTAAACCAACTCCCCTAGTAGAGTCTAAATCAAGAAATCCAACCAAACTCTTATTCCCAGCTGATACATCCCCAAACAAATCTATGAAATCAAACTCAAATCCCAATCCCTAGCGGATAGCCCGAACCTGCTTCTCTAGTGGAAGGTTCATATACCGATCGCCAGCGGACTCGAGCCCATATCTCTAGCAGATGTGCCTCCACATCAATTAAACCAAAATAAATTAAATTCAATTTGATCTTAATCTATGGTGGATTATAGATTCTTATCCCCAGCGAATCTTCTTTCCATAAATCATATAATCAAATCAAATTCAAACCTTATCCCTAGCAAATTTTCTTCTTATATGCCCTCGACATAGACCACTTACATGTCATGTCCAATGCATGTGTGATTTACTAATGGATCTCCCTCTATGTCTTTGACATGGAATTCTCATCAAATCTTATTTCTTCTCTTATGAACACCTTTAATACTTCAACCAAGAGCTAAATAATGTATTTGTTCAAATTACATCATCTTAACATTGTAATTAACATTTTATGATTTGTGATGGTGCAAGCTCAAACTAACTATACAATATCATGCTAAACATATTATAGTGTGAATTAACACACTATATTATATTATAATTTGCTATAATATAATATATTGTCTAACATTACACCTCATTAAAATCACTTAAAAGGAACAAATAATAAAATTTTCTTAAAATATGAATAATGTTCATTTTGGATGTAAAATTGTTATTTTCTAATAGAAATGGTACAAAATAACATAATTTTGGTGTTGCTTCTTGGTGTGTGCCATGAATTTGGCCAAATTCTTTCATGTCAACCTTCAAATTAACATTTTTGTGAGTTTTGACCCAATGTATTATAACAAAAGTAAAACATACTAAAATGTACAATAACATTTAGTAACACACCACCACATTTATATATATGTGAAGTTATATGTACATTATATTTTAATATGCTTTCATATAATATATTATCTTACATTACACCTTAAAATAAATCACTTTAAGCAAAAAATTTAAAATTGGTTGAAAAATGAACATTTATTTTGGATGCAAAATTCCATTCTTTTGATTAAATGACACACCATAGCACAACCCCAATGATGTTCCCTAAAGCTTACCTTAAATTTAGCCAAATTCCATCATCTCAGCCTTTAAATCAAAATTTTTATAAATTATACCAGTTCAAACTCTACTACATCATACTATAACCAACTAAAATATGCTAAACGACAAGTAGTATTACACAATAGTATGATATAATGCATGATGCTACACTATGTTATGGCATCCTATATTATATTACACTATAACATATTATATTTTATTATATAGCATATCATATCACAAGGGATTTCTTAAGATAAAAAATCATAAAATTAGTCTAAATAATAAAAACTAAATATTTTAGTCATTATTACTTACATATTTTAAATTGAAACAATATATTATGATGCCATGCTCTACTATTATGAATTTGGCCAAATTCCACCATTTTAAAGCCTAAATTAACATTTTATAAATAATGCTAGTGTAGGCAATGCATGATTATAAAATACTAAAGAACTTAAAATGTAGAGCAATATATTATGATATTTGATGCTATACTATGCTACAACATATAATATTTATTTTGAACATACAATCTTACTTTTTGGACAACAAGTGGCATAGCACACCTTTGGTACTACAACCTAATTCCCACTTCAAATTTAACAAATTTCATCATCTAATTTATTAAATTAATATTTTTATGATTTATATTAATATGGACTATAGGGCACAATACCATAATATACTAAAACATTTCAAAACATCTTATAACATCCAAAAACACATCACTACATGCTCAAATATATGATGCTACATTATATTATAATATATGGTATTATAATATGATTTAGGGTTAGGGTTTAGGGTATTCAAATCTCTAGTCAAGGAAAGTCATTGAAGACATTTTCTTTTACCAACTATGTTAGGATTAGGTCATTCTTTAGATCTACTCTAATGACATCTTTATTCAAGGTTTGGGTTTAGGGTTATTTTAGGGTTTGGTTTAGGGTTTAAAGTTTGGTTTGTAGGTCTTAGGGTTTAGGGTTTTGGGGTTTTAGGGTTTATGGTTTAGGCATTAGGGTTTTAGGGTTTAAGGTTTACGGTTTAGGGATTAGGGTTTAGGGTTTAGGATTTTAGATTTTAGGGTTTAAGGTTAGTTTTAGGGTTTAGGGTTTAGGGTTTAGGGTTTAGGGTTTAGGGTTCAAGATTTAGGATTATAGGTTTTTTTTAAATTAAGTAAACTGGTAGGTTTAAGTTTATTTAGTTTATTTTTTATTTATTTGAGTATATTTTATTTTTTTATTTAGTTTAGTTTATTTATTTTAGTTTAGGTTTTTTATTTTAGTTTATTTTTTAAGTTTAGGTTTAGGTTTATGTTTTTTTTTATTTAGTTTTATTTTTATTTTATTTTTTAGGTTTAGGTTTTATTTTTTATTTTTAGGTTTAGGTTTAGGTTTTGATTTTAGTTTTTTATTTTAGGTTTATTTTTATGTTTTATTTTTTAGTTTATGTTTAGGTTTATTTTTTTAGTTTATTTTATTTTATTTACTTTAGGGTTTAGATTTAGGTTTATTTATTTTAGTTTAGGTTTAGGTTTATTTTATTTTGTTTAATTTAGGTTTAGGTTTTTTTATTTTAGGGTTTAGGTTTTGTTTTTTATTTATTTTTTAGGTTTAGGTATCTATTTAGTTTTATTTTATTTTTTAGGTTTATTTATTTATATTTTATGTTTATTTTATTTTATTTATGTTTTTTATTTTTTATTTTTTATTTTTTATAGTTTAGTTTAGGTTTTTATTTATTTTATTTTAGTTTAGTTTTTATTTTCTATTTTATCTTTTGTTATGTTTATGTTTAGGTGTAGGTTTATGTTCAGGTTTAGGTTTTAGTTTTGGTTTTTATTTTATTTTATTTAGTTTTAGGTTTTTATATTTGTTTTATTTTTAGGTTTTATTTAGTTTAGGTTTTATGTTTTAGGTTTTAGGGTTTAGGGTTTAGGTTTAGTTTAGGGTTTAGGATTGAGGTTTGTGGTTTAGGTTTAGGGTTTTTATTTACTTTAGGTTTAGGGTTAGTTTAAGGTTTAGTTTAGGTTTAGGGTTTTATTTTAGGTTTAGAGTTTAGGGTTTAGGTTTAAGTTAGGTAGTTTAGGGTTTAGTATAGTTTTTTAGGGTTTAGGTTTAGGGTTTTAGTTTAGGTTTTAGTTTAGGTTAGTTTAGTTTATTTTAGGGTTTAGGGTTTAGTTTAGGTTAGGTTTAGGTTTAGGTTTAGGTTTAGTTTTAGGTTTGGTTTAGGGTTGTAGGTTTTAGGTTGTAGGTTTAGGGTTGTAGGTTCTATTTAAAGTTTATTTTTTTAAAAGTAAGTAAACAAGTTAGTTTTATTTTAATTTATTTTAGTTTATTTTATTTTTTTTTTTTATTTAGGTTTATTTTTTATTTTATTTAGTTTATTTATTTTAGGTTTATTTATTTTAGTTTAGGTTTTATTTATTTTAGGTTTATTTTATTTTTTGGTATTTTATTTTAGTTTAGGTTTATTTATTTAGGTTTAGGTTTATGTTTATTTTTTTTAGTTTTATTTTTTATTTTTTATAGGTTTAGGTTTTTTTTTATTTTAGGTTTAGGTTTTATTTTTATTTTTTTTAGGTTTTTTTATTTTTGGTTTATTTTTTAGTTTAGTTTAGGTTTTTATTTATTTTATTTTATTTTTATGTTTAAGTTTAGGTATAGGTTTATGTTTAAGTTTAGGTTTCAATTTAGGTTTTTATTTTATTTTATTTTTTATTTTATTTAGGTTTAGGTTTTTAATTTATTTTATTTTTAGGTTTTATTTAGTTTAAGTTTATGTTTTTTAGGTTTTTAGGGCTTAGGGTTTAGGGTTTAGGGTTTAGTGTTTAGTTTTTGGGGTTTAGGGTTTACGGTTTAGGATTGTAGGTTTTAGGGTTTAGGGTTTAGGGTTTAGGATTTAGGGTTTAAGGTTTAGGGTTTTATGGTTAAGGGTTTAGGGTTTAGGTTTATAGGTTTAGGATTGAGGCTTTAGGGTTTATAGTTTAGGGTTAGGGTTTTTTATTTATTTTATTTTTTATTTTAATTTTTTATTTATTTTAAATTAATTAAACTGGTAGGTTTAGGTTTATTTAGTTTATCTAGTTTATTTTTTATTTATTTTATTTTACTTTATTTTTTTATTTAGGTTTAGTTTTATTTTTATTTAGTTTAGTTAGTTTATTTTAGGTTTATTTATATTAGTTTAGGTTTTTTATTTTAATTTATTTTTTAGGTTTAGGTTTTAGTTTTTATTTTTATGTTTAGGTTTAGGTTTTATTTTATTTTTTAAGCTTAGGTTTTAGGTTTATTTTTAGGTTTTATTTTTTAGTTTAGGTTTAGGTTTCATTTTAGTTTATTTTATTTTATTTAGGCTTAGGTTTAGTTTATTTTAGATTTAGGTTTAGCTTTTCTTTATTTTCGTTTAGTTAATTTTAGTTTAAGTTTAGGTTTACTTTATTTTTATTTTAGGTTTAGGATTTTTTTTTTCATTTTAGGGTTTAGGTTTTATTGTTTATTTTTTTGGGTTTTATTTTTAGGTATATTTTTAGGTTTAGGTTTTTATTTAGTTTTTATTTTATTTTAGGATTATTTTACTTTTATTTTATATTTACTTTTTATTTTTTAGTTTAGTTTAGTTTTTAATTTTTTTTACTTTAGTTTAGTTTTCATTTTTTATTTTATTTTCTTTTTTAGGTTTTGGTTTAGGTATATGTTTTAGTTAAGGTTTTTATTTATTTTTTTTGTATTTTATTTTGGTTCAATTTTTTTATTTATTTGATTTTAAGTTTTATTTAGTTTAGCTTGAGATTTTTAGCTTTTAGTTTAGGGTTTAGGGTTTAAGGTTTAGGGTTTAGAGATTAGATTTTAGGGTTTTGGTGTTTAGTGTTTAGCATTTAGGGTTTAGGGTTTTTAAGGTTTAGAATTTAGGGTTGAGAGTTTATGTTTTAGGTCTAGGGTTCAGGTTTTACTTTAGGGTTTAGTGTTTTTCATTTTCTTTTAATTTTAATAGAGAATAGATTCAGATTCAACATTTATTCTTTTTGATTTCATGAACCAAGTAACACACAAGTTTTCTAAGACAGCGACAACATAGATAAAAAATGAGCACATAGAGCAAAACCAAAGACACCATTCCATAGCAGTATCGATCGTTCTTGATTTCTCCGGTTCCCATCAGAATCACCATGGCCTCTCAAGTAGCAGGATCCACCATCATATCCCTGATCTCTCCCTCCACCATGACCATGACTGTAACCTCCGTCGCTCCTCCTGGCTCCATGACCATCACTACTTCGACGACCACCTCCAAATCCATCAGCACCTCCAGAACCCCCACCACCCTGCAAAATCACCACCTCTGTCTTCTCTCCATGATCTAGGCGAGCCTAGTTGATGGTGATGTTCTTCTATCAAGGTTACCCATTCTTAAGGTTTAGGTTTAGGGTTAGGTTTTATGTTTAGGTTTTTTTTTAATTTATTTAGTTACTTTAGGTTTAGGTTTATGGTTTGGGGTTTAGGGTTTAGGGTTTATGGTTTTAGGGTTTATTTAGGGTTTAGGGTTTAGGGTTTAGGGTTTTAGGATTTTAGGGTTTATGCTTTTAGGTTTAGGGTTTAGGGTTAGCGTTTAGGGTTTAGGGTTTAGGTTTTAGGGTTTAGGGTTAAGGGTTTAAGAGTTTTTAGGGTTTAGGTTTTAGGGTTATTTAGGGTTTAGGATGTTTTAGGGTTTAGGGTTTAGTGTTAAGGGTTAGTTTTAGGGTTTAGGGTTTAGCATTTAGGGTTTAGACTTAGGGTTTATGATTTAAGGTTGA
>JAKCPB010001352.1:0-116857 GCA_021442155.1 Cymbidium sinense
TATGTTTAGCTAACACTTATTTTACAGGTGTAGTTAAATTTACTTATTCTACTTTTAATGTAATTTTGTATTATAAATTAGGATTAGTGTTATGAGGGATTAGGATGAGCAGTGGCTAGAAGGTTTTGTCTTGGGAGGCCCTTGGATGCCTTTGAAGCAAGCACATCCAAATGAAGAAATGAAGGAGATATAAAGAATGAAGATAAGAAGACCCCCCATAGTATTTATTCATTTGTAAATTATAATTATTATTTCATATTCTGGGTTGTATAAGGGTACAGCTTGGCTATCCATTTTCTCTTTTTGGGTTGTACAATTGTACCTAATCGCACCGATCTTTTATTCTTTTGTGTTGGATTTATAAAAATGCTTGATGTTATGTTTATATTATGCAATAAAAATAGCATGCCTTTTTCTAGTTTCTTTATGAATGATTATTTAATGTGTGGCCTTTGGATTAGGCTCTTAGGAAAAAATTAATTTTCTACCCACTACAACTCATAACTAAATTTTTTAAATAATTCATAACCTCATATAAAGCCTTGGAATTAAATCAAGATAATTAAAAGATTTAGCAACCCTTTAGTTGAATGTTGTATGTTTAATATCATGCATTCATATTACTTTACTCTTGCTAAGAGAGGGTTTCCATCCTTGCATGATAGGGGAAGACTTGACCTTTGAGGGTCTCCTTTGTGATAGAAAACACCTCTTTCTCTCTTATTTAGTGAATAATCTCATTTCATCATGCATTTAGACGTATAAAAATCCTATGTCCTTCAATAAAATGAAGAGACCAAGATCAAATAAAAATTAAAAAGATTTATATTAGACTAAGTCATTGCTCATACCACTCATGCTCTAGTCTCTTAGGGAGTGGGTTTAAGGACTTTAGTTTCTTTCTAAATAATAACAACCCAACTATCTTGTAAAATCATATGACTTTCCTACATGGTTTTAAAATGTAGGAGTTAGCTGGAAGCTCAGTGGTTATAAGTGATTGGGTGATTTACTATCTCTTGTGGCGGTGAACCATATACCCATCTTCGCTTAGATTTAGGTCATGCTTTAGCCCTTGCTAAAGCTCCCTAGATTCAGGATCTGAGGTAGTTGTTTTCTTCGAGCTACATTCATAAATCCTCACCTCTTATGCATTTCCACAATCTTGTATATTGGGATTATAAGTCCTAGCTTTCTAATAAATATTTAAATCAAATAAATAATTCTCTTCAATTTCAAACAAATAAATAACAATCATAGGATAGATTATAATGTCACTAATTTTCCTAGTATCATGAAAATATTCCCTACTTATCTCCTTTGACTTTGATAATAAGTCTCTCATTTTTATTTACCCACTTGATTTTATAATATAGTCAATTTATTGATAATCTTATCTTTGAAATCTTTGGAGACAATAATTACCTACTTTAATGAGAGTATTCTAAGAAATTCACCTTCCTTAGATGTAATTAATTGGGGCTTGCAGAACTTTAGAATTTAATATAAACCCTACTTTATTCATCCATGTAAAGTAGAAGAAAAATCTCGGTATATTCGAAGACTCATCATGCCTTAGGAGTACTTATTAGGTGACTAGGTCCATTTAAGGGTGATGCCTCTATCTTTTGAGATAGTACATCATACCTCAATGTCTGATCACTTCAATAAGCACACCCTCGGATCTACGTGTATGTCTCCCATACACATATTAAAAATAAACACCATAGTATTTTTTAACTAAGCATTAGTGTTATATTTTCTAATTGTGGGAAGATTAAATTTAACATGAAAGATTGATTTTACTTGAAGTTGTTTAATTGATTTAAGAATTTTAACTGGTGTTTTCTTTTAATTCATTTGATAACACTTAATAACTAAGTGTTGTAAAGAGAAGAAAGAGGATTTCCCTCTTTCATCCCTACCTTAAGCCACTTTCTAAAACACATTAATTTGATTTAGTTCTCTTTAGTGAATGGCTTATTAAATAATTTAATTAATCCTAAGCTTAGGTTCACCTTAAATACTCTTATTCAATATGAAAGGCATCTTATGATTAACTTGATTGAACTACTACCACATGACATATATTAAATCATTCCTTCTACTTAAATGATGAATATATATGTATGTGAAGTTTTTATCATTTGATGTGATTAAATTATTTAATAATATTAGTTAAATCTCTATCTAAATTCTTATACAAAATTACATATAGGTGAAATTAAATAGGTACGTGTCATTAACTGGGAAAGTTAGGTAATCAAATGACCTCCTTGAGTAACTAAAGCCTCATTATTCTGGATGTCCAAACTATATACCCATTTGCATTCAAACATATAAATTTGTATGCATGAATGTAAGAAAGGAAGCTCCAAATCGCATGACCAACTAACTCAATCACTTAGTCAATTATTAATGCATGTATCCTTGATAAAAGAAAAGGGGTTCTAATTCCATAATTAAATACACACTCACATGTATAAGAGATATAAGCTAGTACATGTCATTGTGTTGACCTCAATTTTCTAGTGAGCTCTCAACTTCCTCATCATATATCTAGTACTCTTATGACACTAAGCATTCCTTAAGACACTTCTAGTGTTTGAACTTGAACACTTAACCCTAGAGACTTAGAAGAGTTAGCCATAGGAATAGGTTATGCCTTAGGGATTTAGGAAGACCTTCCTACCCGATAGCCTAAACCCAATCCTTGCTTCTATATTTCAAACCAAACCTCAAATTCAAATTCAAATTTCAAAATCAAATCCAACTATCCAATAATTGAAACCCATCACCAAATTCAAACTTTAAATCCCTTCCTAGACCCTTTGATTTAATCTCATGGACTTAGCCTTAACCAAATCCAAATCAACCCCAGTCAAATTAATTTTCTCAAATTATTAAATCAAATATCAAATCAAATTCCAAATCATAAATTAATCCCAAATTCCAAATGATTGAAATCTATGATTAACTCAAAATTCCAAAAAAATCTCTTCCTAAGCCATATGGACTTACCTCCATAAACCTAGCCAAAATTGCATCAAACCAACTCAAACATGATTTATTTATTTATAAATCAATCATTCCTTCATTTATGTTCACAAATATAAATGAAACCCAAATTTAAACCTTTCAAATCAAATCCAAAAAAAATTAAACCAAATCAAGACCTTCCTAAGCTGTATGGACCTACCTTCATAAGCTTAAGCAGATCCCAATCCAAATCAACCCAAACTCAATTAATTTCTTCACACATAAATCATTACTTCATTTATATTCACAAATATAAATGAAACCCACCATCCAATGACAAAAAATAAATCAAATCAAATCAAAACTCAAGTTAGCCCTTTTAACCTGCATCCTTAAGCTTAATCAAATTTGCTTCCAAATCACTCTAAACTCAAGTGATTTTCTGATAACTTATTTATATCTTCATTTATATTTACAAATATAAAAGAAATATAAATTTAAATAGCCAAAACTAAATCCAAGTTAAATCAAATTCTAACTTTGGCCCTCTTAGTTAATTTCTTGAACTTGGCCAAATAATATCTAAATCAACTCACAACTCATGGATTTCTTCATAAGTCAATTATTCCTTCAATCATTGATCCAAATATAAACATAAACCACCATTATCAAATAAAATCCAAGTCAACCCAAATCAAACCCAAGTTGACCCTTTTAAGTTGAATTTGTCACATGAAACAAAATTCATTTGGCTCCAAACCAATTGCAATTGGATTTATATTTCAATCCTAGGCACATGAGTGAGTTCAACTCAACTTGAATCAAACCTACACTAAACCAACCCAAATTTATTGAACCAAAACATCCCAAATCAGCATAAGAACCTAACCCAAGCCTTGGTTTGACCCAATTTGACCAATTGGTCAACCCAACCCAACCTAACCCAAATGGAACCCATTTGACCAAATGAACCCAATTTGATTGTCCAAAATCATTTGAAAATGATAATTGAACATAACCCACTCCATTGGGTCTAGTTTGGTCAAATGGGTCACTTGAATTAAGATTTAATTCATTAAACCTGATTTGGGTTAAATTAGTTAAACAAAATGGAAATCCAAGACAATTCTACTCCAAATAAATTAAAATTGATTCAATCATTAAATAAACAATTAAGAAAAACATAAATCTAAATCCAAAATTCAATTAACAAATAATTAAGGGGTTTGAACATAAGCTTAATTCCAATGCCGATTGAATTCCTATTTGAACTAAAACTCATAAAATTAATTAGAATCTAATTAGGGCTTCTTAAAAAAAACAACCTTGATTATATCCTAATTAAGCCACTTAATCACTTCATACTAAAATCCAAATGACAAATGGAAAAGAGAAGGGGGGAGAAAGTCAAAGATGCCATCTCATTCCCATTTGCTAAGCCCATCCCTTATTTTAAGGAGATGGCTGCCTTCAAGTGAAGGCAACAAGATAGCAAATTGCCAAAATCTTCAATCACTCGATCCAAGAAGGGAAATGAAAATAAAAGGGGAAGAGGGGGTCGACCAAGTAAAGGGAATTGACTTAGAGCCATCCACAAGCTAAAATACCCTTTCCATCACCTTCACAAGTCCAAACCGAAGCCAAACAAAATTCCCCCACCTCCCAAACCGCCGGCAATAAGGTGAATGACCAAAGACTTCAAAACTGAAAGCCATGTTGGTCTAGGGAGCAATCCATGAGGATTTGATCCAATTCCTTTGGCACACAAGCTTTTCTTGGAGTTTCAAAGCTAGTGGAGTCGATTTCACCCATTAAAACTGCACGAATCGAGGTACGCCATTAACAACCTCCCATTTTTCTTCCAAGGTTTCAGTTTTGGTCATTTTTGAAGGAGACTTGATCTCAAGTGAGATCAAGCCATATGGATTGAAAGGATTTCATCCACTGAAAATTTTGCAGTTGAAATCATGTGATTTTGTTGCCTAAATCAAAAGATAATAGCAAAATATAATGGACGACTCTACAAGTCGGTGGGGACAAAATCTTCGCCGCCCATTCCTTCTGAAAGGAACGGACGACTCTGATCACATTGGTCCATTTGATTTACACCCTAAAGAAATGCGAGTGATCGGACCATCCGACCGGTGACGGTCTGATCGCCCCGCATTTTAACCATTGATGCGACTGCGGCTCCATCGAGTAATACATGTGTGCCACATGGCACGACGCAACTTGCAAGCATGCCACGCAGCCCCCATTTACGCGTGGACCCCACGTCACTTAAATACCATTAAAAATAGTTAAACAACGGTTTAAAAATTAATAAAAATTCACTAAAACCTCTAAAAATCATAGAAAAATAAATATAAATTAGAAAATTGCAAATAAAGGCTACATGGATTCATCTTGATGAGAGGAATCTATGAAAATTAAAATCTCCAATTTATATTGGATATTTTAGCCTTAATTAGGGTTTAATTGAAAAAACATTAAACCCTAATTACTCTCTAACCACAACTCCAATTGACTTGAAACTTAGGGGAAATGAAATTAAGCATGAAATACACCTTAAGTAAATTTTTCATGATTTAATTCAATGTATTTAATTGAAATTGAAAATTTAAATACCTAAATCTCAACTTATTTAAATAAATTAATTTTTAATGAAATAATTAATGAAATTGAATCAAATAACCTTAAATCAACCTAATAAACCCTAATGAACACTATTTAAAATTATCTAAACTAAATAAATCACTATTTGTCTTAATTAAATAATTAATTGAATTAATTAAGTCAAATAATAACCAATTAAATCACAATAAATCAACCAATTAACCAAAAATTATGAATGAATCATCATTGGAAAGGTATTTTAGTAAGTAATCTATGAAAAATAAAACCCCAAAATGAATTTTATTAAATTAGGCTTAATTTAGGTTTTAATGAAATAATTAAAACTTTAATTATACCTTAATTATGAATCTAATTAACATGAAACGTTAGAAACATAAAATTGGCATGTAACCCTACTTGCCAGAAATATTTCAAGTCCAATTAATCCCTCAATTGGGAATTCTTGAATTTACAAGCTCCTAGGTCTATGTTAATGAAAGAATGAACTAAGTAAATTCATTAATCCATCAAATCATACAATAATGTAAACCAACCTTAATCAAACATCAAAAATATTAAAGGTAATTCATCTAAACATCCTAAGTTAATTGAAGTGATAAAATTCAATCTTAAGTTAATGAAATAAAACCATAGATTAATAAAATTATTAATTAACTTAAACATTAAACTTTGAATCAATAAAATTTATTGAAATCACTCATCTCTAATTAATCTACGAATGAATCTAAAGATCAATTAAATCAGATCAAATAAGATTGATAATTAACCTAAGTACTTTAAGTTAACAATAATTCATGAACAAACCTAAGTTAAAAAATCAATTAATGAACTTAAGCTTACAAATCCATAATTAAATAACTTAAATTAAAACAAATGCTTAATGAAACTTAACACTTGTAATTAATCTAATCTAAGGATAAACATAAAACCTTAACCTAAGCACATTAGGTTAACATAAATTGAATTAAATCAACTTAATAACTTAATCTAAAGGGATAACATAAACCTCAAACATAATCCAAATTTAACAAACCAAATTAATTTAAGTAAATTAATCCACATGAAACTAAACATAATTAACATAATATTATGTTAAGAATCAAACCAAATCAGCACTATCTTAAGATTTGAAATTAATAAACATAGGATTAGGTTCCAAAAAAAATTCATTAATAAATAACTTAAACTTAAACTAAATCAAATGAAAATTTAATCAAACCTTAGGACAAATAAACTCATAATTAAACTAATTAAATCAAACATAAGTAAAAAGAATAAAATAATTCAACTTAAATGAAATAAAGAAATATGAACAATTAAACATATAACTTAAACTGATTTAAATGAAAATAACATAAATATTAAATAAACACAAATGAAAGAATATAATCACACACATTAGAATTAAATAAAATTAACATAACTAAACATAATTAAATACTTTGAATTATGGTAAATCAATGAAACATACACTTTAACTTAAACATTTTTTAAATAATCATAAATCAAATTAAATCAAATTAACATAACTAAACATAATTAAACAATTTGAATTAAGATAAATCAATGAAACATAAACTTTAACTTAAACATTTTTTAAATAATCATAAATCAAAATAAATAAAATTAACATAACTAAACATAATTAAATAATTTGAATTAAGATAAATCAATGAAATACAAACTTTAACTTAAACATTTTCAAAAAATCATAAATCAAATTAAATAAAATTAACATAACTAAACATAATTAGACAATTTTATTTAAGATAAATCAATGAAACATAAACTTTAACTTAAACATTTTCAAATAATCATAAATCAAATTAAATAAAATTAACATAACTAACATAATTAAACAATTTGAATTAAGGTAAATCAATGAAACATAAACTTTAACTTAAACATTTTCAAGTAATCATGAACCAAATTAAATAAAATTAAAATAATAAAACTTAAAGTTATGACATAAGTCAAACTTTAACTTAAACATTTTCAAGTGATCATAAATCAAACTAAATTAAATCAACATAACTAAACCTAATTTGAAGTTAAGACATAAGTCAAATAAAAGAAATGAACCTAAATGAAATGAAACCAACATGAAACAAATTGAACTAATCAAAAATAAAAATGAACCAACCTAAATGAAATGAAACCAACATAAAACAAATTGAACTAATCAAAGTAAACATGAACCAACTTAAAGAAATGAAATGAAATAATTTGAACTAAAACTTTAATTAAACTCCAAGCTAATAAAAATTATAACTAAAACAAATAAGATAAAATATCATTAAAGAAAAGAAAATTGTTAAATACCTTAAGTTAAAGAACTTAAAGGTTAATGAAACATTAAGAATAATTAAACTTTAACTTTGCAAACTCATTGGAATCAAATCAATTAAAGTAAAACAAAGTTAGCATAAACCTAAACAAAAGTAAACCAAATCAAATGAAATAAATTGAATCAGATCAAAAGAACAAACTAAATGAATCCAATCCAACTTAATTAAAAGAAAAGAAACAAAACCAATCATAAATAACATCAAAAGGATTAATTAAGATACTTAGTTAGACTTTTCAAAACTCCATTCGGATTTAGGATATGGAATAAAGTGAGTTTCACCTAAAAATAAAATTCATTCTATTTCTCATTATTGAAAGCTTAAACATTACTTTAACCAAATAAAATGGAATAAAAATGTGAATTAAATTACTAAACCATTTGAATTAAAATCACCCAAAAGTAAAATATAAAGAAATTCAAACTTCAAATTGAAAACATCAACTTAAAGGAGCTAAGCCAAGCCTTGCCACACAAACCCCTCTTTCACACACACTAGATCATTTAGGTCATGGACTCAAGACTTAGGTTAGATCATTCTGTGATATGTTGTGTTGTGCTTCACATATCTGTGTGGTGTATTATTTTAGACTGGATGCCTAGGCTTGTTTGTTCGTTAGACTAGATGATAGGGCGATCTTTCTAGATTTAATAATATTTTCTGGGACCATGTTAAAGGATCACTATTATAAATAAAATTATAAAATTTTATTTGCTTGTAGGTGCTGAAAAAACATAGTCCATAGACAGGACAGTGAGCTTAGCAAACTAATGCTAAGCCCGGATGTTTGAGAAATATAACTGTTGTGTGTTGTTTGTATTTCCTAACATCTATTTTATAGGGCTTAAGATTTCTTTTTTTTTTAATTTAAAATATAAATTTGGGCTTAGAATTAGGATCTATGGGGAGATTAGCAGGAGTGTCCCAACCAAGAGATGGTGCTGGTACTGTGGAGCGATGGATGTCCCCAAGAAGGAGACTTTCTGGAAAGAAGACCCATAATCTAAACTTGTAGTTTTAGGGTATAAGAAACCCATTTGCCCATTTTTCTTTCTTCTAGGGTGTACAATGGTACCTGGCCACGTTGGCTTGTTTCTATTAATTTAATTTGGCTTGATTTATTTTGGGTGCACAATAGAAACAACATGCTTCCTAGGTTTCTTTTTATGATTGGTCCTGGATATGATTAGGATCTTAGAATAAAAATAAATTTTCTATCCCACTAACAACTCATAATTAAAATTTTAAAATAACTCATAACTTCATATAAAAACCTAGAAATTAAATCAAGAAAATAAAATATTTAGCAACCCCTTAGATGGATGATTGTATGTATAATAGCATGCATGTCATATTCTTCCACTCTTGTTAAGAGGGGGATTTCATCTGTGCTAGAGAATAAAGGCTTAACTATTGAGAGCCTTTGATGGAAGAACAACCATTTCTCTCTTGATTTGGCCCATAATCAAGTTCTCATGCATTTAGGCATACAAAATCATAAACTGTCAAAACAAAAGTCCAAAATAATCAAATAAATTTAATAAAATTTGCATTAGATTAAGTCATGAATTGCACTACTCATGCTCTAGTCTCTTGAGTGAGGACTTAGTCTCTAAAATAAATAACAACCTAGCCATCTTGTAAAGCATAAGACTTGCCTACATGGATTTAAAGCATAGGAGGAGTTAGTTGGTTGTCACTCTAGGTGGTTATAAGTTATGCAGTCGGGTGATTTATTATTTCTTATGGAGCTAAACCATATACCCTTTTTCACCTTAGATTTAGGTCGTGCTTCAGCCTTTGTCGAAGCTCCATAGATTTAGGATCCGAGGTTGCAATTTCTCTTTAGGGCTACAAGCATAAGTCCTGACCTCTTAGACATCCTAACAATCTTGTATCGCTAGAGTATAGGTCTTAGCCTTCTAATAAAATGCTAACTCAAACATATAGTCCTCCTTAATTTTAAATAATATAAAGCTCAACCATAAGATAGATTGGAATGCTCACTAGGTTGTCCTATTATCATGAGCATCCCCTATCCATCTTCCTTTGCCCTCAATAATAACTCTCTCCTTTTGATCTATCCCATTTGATCTTCTAAATACAACCAATTTGTTGATAGTCCTATCTTTGAATTTTTTGGAGATAATAATTGCCTACTTTAATCGAGAGTACTCTTATGGGGTCTCATCCCTTAAGATGTAATTAACTATGGGGGCTTTCCTCCATAGGTAACTTATTGAACCTGATTTAAAATAAACCCTGCTTTACTTTTTCATGTAAAGTAGGAAAAAAATCTCTGATATATTCGAAGACCCATCATGCCTTAGAAGTCCTTATTAGGTGATTAGCTTCATTATAGGGTAGTGACTTTTATCTCTTGAGATAGCACACTATTCTTTAATGTCGTACTCGATCACCCTAATAAGTACATCTGCGGATCTGCGTGGTATCCCCTCACACAAAACACACACATCAAATAAAAATAAACACCACACATTATTAACCAGGGAAGTGAGGTAATCAAATGACCTCTTTGGGGCTACTTAAAGCCTCATATTCTTAGGATGTCTAGACTAAACACTTGCTTTTCTTAAATACATATGGATATATACATAAATAAAGAAGGAAAACCATGCAAAGGTTGTATTTTTATTTGATTGAAACATTTATGCATATGGAGTAAAGTTCTATCCAAATCCTAATGTAGGAACACATGTGAATGAAATTGAATAAGTACGTGTCGCTGTTAACTAGGGAAGTGAGCTAATCAAATGACCACTTTGGGGCTAACTAAAGCCTCGTATTCCTGGGATGTCCAGACTATATACTTATTAACATTCAAATACAGTAAAACTACATATGAATTAAGGAAAAGAAAGCTTTATTTCACATGTTTAAGCTATAAGTACATACAAACCTATGTATATATGTTCATAACTACTATCACTCTAATCAATGTAATTGATTCATAAACTTTAGAAAAATAATTTGAATTTATTAGTGATAATAGCCACACATATTATAAATTAATCTAACACTTACAAGCTTACCTAAAAGAAAACCATTTGATTCAATTAAATTTGAAAAGATGAATGCATGATTTCAATTGACATACAACATTTAGCATGATTGGAAAGGAATAAATAAACATAAACACATAATTTCATTCAATCAAATTAATTCCTAAAGACAACCATATTAAATAAAATCATTTAAGGTAAACCAAAGCTTCCTTAATATCATTTTTAATTTTATATTTTGATTTTATTTAAGGATGTGAGAAAAGGTTTGCTAATCTAACCCATTCCCATGTTTTTTAATTGATTTAGTTTAATGAAAAATAATTAAGTTGATTTTATGGGTTAATTAAGTTAGAATATGCATAGCATCCATTAATTAACCTTTCCAATGTTGCCTTAGCATAATTAGCCAAGAAATTATGATCCAACATGGTATGCACATGAATTAGAAATGAATTTAGCAATGATCCTAAGAATGGAAAGGAGCCTAATGCATTTGGCTCACAATTAATGGTTAATTAAGCTAAGGAAACTTAATTAAGTATTTTTATGGTCTCCCTACACATGTGGGTTGATCATAATTTCCTTAAGACCTCTTTAGGTTATTGAACACCTAAAGATCTACCCAAGACTTATTTAATTAAGTTCTGATATGATTGTAATTTCAATTTAATTTATTAGGTAATTAAATTAGTTAATTAAGCCTTACTTAGTTTGATTAATGAAATGAACTTAGAAAAATATATTAGGGAGGAGGCCTCAATCCCATTCCATTAGTCCATTCACTGTTGGATAGTGATTAATCACTTAATTAACTGACATTTTACTATTCATGTGATTAATTAATGGTTAATTAACTTAGGAGGGTAATTAAAGCTTAATTAATCAATTTCCCCAATTAAATAAGCAATAAATCCCAAGAAAATTATGGGTAGTAGAGGGCATCCCATTGAATTAACTCATAAAGTTTGGGATTAATACTTAGGTAATTAAAGAGTAATTAAGCTAATTAATTTTTTAATTAAACCTTAATTAAGCTCTAATTATTATTTTATTTTTTTATAAATTCTCCTTTTAAATATCTTTAAAATGAGTATTTATTTGTATTTTTATGATTTTTCTACAATTAGTTATGATTTTTAGAAGTTTCAGCCATTAAAACACATTAATTAGGCCTAATTAAATCTTAATCCCGTCAACACATGTGACGTGCTGATGCGGTGCACTTTCCATGTGGCATCGCGGGATTGATTATTAAAAATAATCCAAGTTAATGCTTGCGTGGCGGTGGTGGAATGTGCTTTCTTGTGCACCATCTGATCTTAAATCGGATGGCCACGATTAAACTTGTGGTGCTAAAGGATAAAATAGGATAATTCTAATGGATTTAGTCATGATCGTCCAATCCAATCACGTGAAACGGACGGTGCATGATCCCTCATCTATCGATCGATGGAAAGCGGACACCATCCACCTTCCTTCGATCGATTTGACCTCACCCAAGCTCGAATCAATCTCAAATTGATCCCACATCTTCGCGAGGAGGATCCGAAGGGATCCAACGGCCAAGATCATGCGAGCTGCAAGTTTTCTTCAAAAAGCTCTAACTTATTTTTAAACAAGGATCATTTTCAATGGCATACTTCACCAAAGCTCAAGACCAGTTCCTAATCTAATTTAGGAAGCTTTGTCTAGTGGAGATGAAATTCATCAACACGAAGCTCCAATTTGAGGCAAGTTGCTCAAAGGCCAATACCCAAAGTAGGTGGATGTTGATCAAAGTCATTTAGTGGTCGAGGGCTTGGGGATGTTTTGCTTTGCTCGATTAACCCAAGGAAGGTGTGCAAAGTTAATTGCATTTTGATTGAGTTTGGAGCAAAATGGAAAATGAATGTTTTCCTATTTCACTTGGAGGAAGAGTGTGAAAGTTGAAGCTTAGGAATTCTCTAGGAAGCTTTGGCGACACATCTCAGGGTTCTCTTGCTCTAGGGAATGAATTCTGGGATTGAGTGGAAATGAGGGTGTATAACTCTCCCTCATCTGATGCCATTTTATTTAGCTTCTGTGGATGCTGGTGGTGGCTAGAATGGCAGAGACCTCCTAGGTGGCTCATTTGAGTGGCCAAGGCATGGGAGGTGTCAAAGGGGATTAGTGGGTGTCCTTGGTGTTTCAAACCAATGGGGAGGTGAGGTGATTTCACCTCCATGGCAGGGTCACCCAACCACCTCTTTTGGGCAAGGTCTTAGAGCTAGTGGACCAATGGGAAGGTGTCAAGTAGTCAAGGAATAGAAATGACCACTTACATGGGTGATTTGCATATGTTACACCTATCCTAAGGGTAGATGGTCATTTAGCATTGATTTGATTTGGCCTTTAAATGAGTCAAAGACAAATTTCATCTCATTTAGAGTTGGTTAGTCTTTTGGTCAAAATCCTTTATGGATTCTTCTCTGGAAGGCATGCTGAGGAAGCCTCGATGGAAAGCTAAGTGGATGGACCTAGAAAGAGTCCAAGAGATTTGGTTGATGGGTCTCCACTCATCAAAATATCAAGGCAAAGTCCAAAAGTACATGATATCAAAAATCTTCAAAAAATAAAAAAGCTAAGGTATATGTATCAAAATCTTAGAAGGCAAAGTCTAAGGTATATATGTACATCAAAATCTCGAAAAAAAAAGCCTCATAGGGTGTAAGTACATTAAAAATCTCTGAAGGCAAAAGTCTCAGAAAGTACAAGTACTTCAAAAATCTCAAAAGGAAAAAGCCTGAGAATGTACATATATGTTAAAAATCCTAAAAAGTAAAAGCCTCAAAAGATACAAGTATACCAAAAATCTCAAGAGATATATATAAATCATAATCCTTTCAAAGTCAAAAGTTTAGAGAAGGATATATGATTAACATCGTCACTAGGGGGGTGCAAAATATTTATAGAAACATATATATTTTTATGTTGGGAGGCAAAGGCCTTAACAGGCATAAAAGATAAAACTAAAGCATGTGAAAATGGTTTATGCATCACATGTCCATGATAGTTTTAACTTTACTAAATAAAAAAATGAAGGAACCTGAATGACACTAACCCAAATTAGATGCGATAAAAGTTGGAAACCTCAAGATCGGGAGAATTAGCGCGATGGGGTTGGCACCATTATACAAGTTTGGAGGATTCTAAGATTTAGAAGTTGGAAGAACTGAAAAGCATAGAGTGAATTTAGATACATTTCAAACCAGTGGGTTCAAATGACCTTGGAGAACTAGTCAAATCGCACCATCATATAGGTCACTAGAGGATTCCAGCATTTAGAGAAAGTTGGAAGAACCTGAAAGCATACTGGAACTTGAATTTTTGGATACGTGCCACCTAATGTCGTTTCAAAGGACCGGAGAACTCAAGTCAGAGGGTCACCATCATCAGTTAAGGAAGTCACTAGGTAGGAAGAGATGTGATTTTTCTCCAATCTGTATTTATACTTGAAAATTGATTCAAATTTTATAAAAAATTTTAAATACAAACAAACTTTCATCTTCTTTAAATAATGAAAAAAGAAAAAATTTTCATATTCATATATATATATATATATATATATATATATATATATATATATATATATATATATATATATATATATATATATATATATATATATATATATATATATAATTTTTCAACTTTAAAAAAAAAGAAGAAAAATTTATTTATTAAATAAATAAAAAACTCATTACATTCCTCATTAAAAAAATGAGCAGAAATTTAGAGATTACAATGGAAAGCCACCAAAGAGTAGAAGTTGAAAGTATTCCTTTACCCTTAGGTGTATTTATAATTTTAAAAAGACTTTTAAATTCTTTTAAAAAAATTAATTAATTAAACATTCAAATGACTCAACCAAAGTGATCTAGACTCAGGATTCATCTATTGAGAATTTGACTATAAGAATGTCAAATTTGGGTCATTTGATCATTTATTAGTGTTCAAATTTTTTATCTATACTTGAATCAAGCTCATTGATTTGACTTGATTTCAGGACTTATCTTAATGATGATTAATTTTATATATAAATGATTTAACTTGAGATTCATGGATTTATAAATTTTAAAGAGATATATCATTTGACCTATTTTAACATAAAACTTATTTCATCCAAAAGAATATATTAAATTTTAAAAATAAAATCACTTTAGTTATATATATATATATATATATATATATATATATATATACAATATATATATATATATATACATATATATATATATAAAGTTTTTAGCATGTTTGAAAAGAGAACCGCAGTCCCTAGAATTTTATTTTTATTTTATTTCACTTGGCAAGTGAAAGAGAGAGAGAGAGAGATTAAAGAAGGGGAAGAGAAAGAGAGAGAGAGGAAAGAGAGGATGAGATAAAATGATTTTTTCTTAAAAATAAAATCACAATCCCATAAAATTGACTTTTTTTGAGCTCTTTACATCTTACCTCTTTCTACATCTATCATTTTTTATTTCTCTCTCTCTCTCTCTCTCTCTCTCTCTCTCTCTCTCTCTTTTTTTTTCTTATATATTATCTTTTAATGGTTTAAAATAAAAGAAAAGGAAATGGGAGGTCTTTCAATATATATATATAATATATAATATATATATATATATATATTATATATAATAAATATAATAAATAAATTAATAACTACCAAAATACATAAATAAATGATGCATAAAATATAATATATCACAAGTCAATTTTTAGATATAGTGATTATAAATTTTGATGAAAATGAGTTTTTTCATCAAAAAATACAAATGATATATCTATTTAAATTTATTAATCAAGCTGATATTCATTTATATAAACCAATGGGATTTAACAACACTAGAAGGGTCAAATCAAGCCCAAATGAGCTCAAATCAAGCCCAAAAGGTACACATGAAATGAAACATGAAGATGATCAATGACTCTAAATTTGATGCATAGCAAATCAAAACTAATGAGATAAACCAATGAGCCTAAGATCAATTCAAATGGAAGATCATTTGAATGATTAAATCACAAAAAAATACTATCTATGATTAAATGAATCATACAAATCTATAATGAGTAATTTTGAGATTTTGGCACAATGACCAAAAAAATCTCATTCTTATCATGAAGGGAGGAATGAGCTAGAAGCAAACTTGAGAAAGCTAGAGAAATGATTCAAAGTTTATCATCAATGACCAATGACTCTATCATTGAACCAACAAAATCACTAACTACCACTACATAGTGTAAAATGAGAATTCATTGTCAAGATTTCACATACAATCTTGTAATTGTATGGTGAAACTTAAACTTTATATTTTCAAAGAAGATATATAAGGGACCATTTCTACTAGAATTATGATTTCTTCTTTCTAGAGTTTTTCCACATAAAATTTTTGGAGTTTCTTATTCTCTTTTCAACTATCTATGTGCATACTGGATTTTTATATTAGCTAAGGCATGCCATTTTATTCTACCACAACTAGTTTTCTGGCATGCAATAGATTAAGCATGACTCTTAGGCTAAAGCATGGATATAAATCGACTCAGTGGGAAGAGTCCAAGAATACTAGAATTGGGTCAAATTGAGTCCAAATGAGCACAAATCAAGCCCAAAAGCTACATATAAAAAGTTTGAAACATTAACTAGTTGATCAAATGACTTCTAAATTTGACATGCTTATAGTTGAATCGAGCGGCTCAATGAGACAAATCCAATGAGCCTAAGATCACTCAAGTGGAAGATAATTTGAATGGTCAAATCACCAAAAAAACCATTCATGTAATGAATAGTGTTTTGAGATTTTAACTACAAATAAAAATACCCTCTCATAATTCTATAAATAGGACCTTATTCTTGTAATGAATGGGAGGAAGAAGCTAGAAGAAAACTTGGGAGAAAGGAGAGAAGCTGAAGTCTAAGTTCATCATCACCATGTCACATGTAGATATTATCATCAGCCACAAATAATCGCATGTTCAACTACCATAAGATAAATATAACCTTATTTGAATTCATGTTAGATTTCACATACAATCTTGTAATCTCATTATCCAAAAAACTTAAACTTTGTACTAGTATATATAGTGAGCATTTTTACCTAAATTCTGTGATTTTTTTCCTCTTTCTAAGATTTTTTCATGAAAAATGAGTTATTCTCTTTTAACTATTAATTTACTAGATTTCCATACAACCTAAGGCATGAATTTTTATTCTACCATAATTGGTTTTCTAGCATGCAATGGTTTGGTGTCATTACAAAAATATTCACGCCTTCAAATGGTTGACAATACCAAGTTAACAAAAGATCATCTATATGATGAAAAATTCTACTTTAAAATAACACATATGAAGAATGAAGAAACATCAAATATGATCCTTTTCTTATTAGAACAAATTCATCTCAAGATAATCCAAATCAATATTCTAAATATCTAATTGATTATTAGTCCAAGAAGCAAGTTAATGATTGGAAGTAATTTCAATATTGAAGAGATATATATATATATAAAATATATATATATATATATATATATATATATATATATATATATATATATATATATATATATATATATATATATATATATATATATATATATATATATATATATATATATATATATATATAGTTTAAATTATGATTCTTGAATCATACCATGGAAAATAAGGCAAATGAGAAACTTTAGTTCTACCAAACAAATGTTTTGATTGACCTCTTCCACAATTATCATGTAATACTAATAAATAATCTTAATCAAAATGTTTAACCTCTTCCACACAAAGAACATCATGAGTAGCACTTTGACAAAACAATGATGAGAGTTAAAACTATTATTTTTTCCACAGAAAATGTCACCAAAGAACAAGGACAAACAATGAGAGGTCAAAATGATATTCTCTTGAAGGCATAATTTCCTTGATTGAAGTTAGAAGTGAACAAGATCCTCACTAGAAATACCCAAGAGAGCAAGTGAATGTGGTCTTCCTCATCAAAACCAGAAAGAAAAGTGTCACAAGATGCACATCAAAACCTTAGATAGTTGACCTCATTTTTAGAATGAGCTTCAAAACATCTCCATCTTAGAGATTCCTCTTAGACTTTAAGAGTCTTTAGTCTTAAGACACATCTAGTGATTGTGGACACTCAACCCATCCCCTAGAGACTTAGCCATAATAGGTCATGCCTTAGGGGTGTTAGGAAAATTTTCCTACCCGCTTGAACCACTCCTCACCTTCCTTCCTTCAAGTCAAACTCCAAATCAATCTTATTTGATTTTCTACAAACTCAAATCAACTCTATGTGATTGAAATCCATGATCAAAACCCATGATTGAAATCCATGATTAAAGCCCATGAATGAAATTCCTAAATCCAAATTTTTCCTAAGTCCTTTAAGTTTTCCTTCATGGACTTAGCCAAAATCATGATCAAACTAAATCAAATCATTGAGATTTTCTCATAATTCATTTATATTCTTATTTATATTCACATATATAAATGAAATATAAATTTAAACCAATCAAACTAAACTCAAAATTCAAAATCAATTCATGAAATTTTCTAAGTCCTTAATTTTCCTCTTAAAGACTTAGCCTAAATCCAATCAAATCAATTCAAATTAATGGGATTTTCTCATAAATCATTTATATTATCATTTATATTCACATATATAAATGAAATATAAATATAAATCAATCAAATCAAATCCAAAATTCAAACTCCAAACTTCAAAATTTCCAAAGTCCTTTAAAACCCTTAAATTTTAAATCATGATCAAATCACTTCAAATCCTTGAAATTTTCTCATGACCATTTATATTCTCATTTATATTCACATATATAAATGAAATATAAATTCAAACAATCAAAACCAATTCCAAAATCAAACTCAAATCCAAAAATCCAACCTAAGCCTTTCAAAATCTTGAACTTATAAATCAACTTCAAATCAAGCCAAACTTGATTTTCCTTCATGATTCAATCAACCCTACAATCATGAATCCAAATATAAATACAAACTTCAATCACAAATCAAAAATTCAAAAAATCAAACCCAAATCCTTTCATATTCTTCCTTTGAATATTAAATTATCAAATGAATCAAAACCCATTTGACTTCAAACCACTTGCAAATGGATTTATATTTCAATCATAAGTCCATATACAAGTTCAATCAAACTCAAATCAAGCTTTGACCAAGCCATTTGACCCACTTAGGCTCACTTGACCCAAAGTGACCTAAAGTACCATTATGAGCCAAATTCTAATCCTAACCAAATTGGATTGAATCAAACTCACCTATGCCTCTCATCATGATCAACAATCATCATGGGATGATCAATCAATCAAATTGGGTCAAACTAAGTCAAACCTAAGGGTTGACCAAGTCAACACTTAGCCAAAATGAAACCTAACATAGCCAAAATCCACCATAGCCAAATTGATTGAAACCATTGATCTAAGTTCATTCATCTATGTTTGAACTTGACCAAGTCAACATTTGAGCTAACCTAGCCCAATTGGCCACTTGACCCAAGTTGACCCAACTTGACCTAAAAGTCAAAATGTGTCAAAACTTGATCTAAGCCAAATTGATTGAAACCAATGGGTCAAGTTCATTCCAAATCACTTGTTGAACTTGACCAAAGCCTCAATTGGCCAGACTAACCCATAGCCCAATTGACCTTGAACCCAACTTGACCTAAAGGGGTCATGTTGAGCCAAATTCAAACTTAACCAAAATTGAGGAAACAAAGATACCAATCCACCCATATGACTAACCAAACCTAAACCTACCATGACCTAACCCAAATAGGTCAAATGGGTCAAATTGGTCAATCAACCCATTTGACCTAAAATGAAGTCATATGAGCCAAATTCAAAACTAAACTAAATCGAATCAAACCAAACCCACCAAAATATTTCAAATGGTCATATGAACTTGACCTGACCCTTGGTTTGACCAATTTGACCAATTGGTCAACTTGACCCATTTTGACCTAAATGGGTCAACATAAGCCAAACCATATCAAATGAACTCCAAATCCAATGAAACTTGGCCAAACCTATTTTCTCACATACCCAACATATCCAAATTGAAAATAGCCAAATGACCATTCTACCCCTAGGCCATAGAACAAATTTTGAATCCATGGGTAATTTGGTCAAGCCCTCTTCATATCAACTTGATACCTTCTTAATAGCTCAAGTGAACCTAATTGAGAGTGGTGCACCCAACGCAATGGGTTTGGATCATCCCAAATGGACCTTAGGCCAAAACCGACCACATGGGTCAAATTGGCCAAATAGAAATCCTCCTTCCACTCAATTTGAAGCACAAGGGAGGTTGTCAATCCACCAAAGACCTCAAAACAACCGTGTGCAAAGAGCTAACAGCCTAAACAACCCCTCCCATATGATCAATTGGATCAAAATGGCAAGCATGTGTCTCCTGAGCCATAGGGGAAATATATATACTCTAATTCAATTTGAATTCACCCATTTGATTGAGAGTGAGTGTTAGAAACATCGAGAGTAATCAAGCTTTCTAAGAGGATTGATAGCCATTTCTCGATTTTCTTCCTTAGAAAATGGGGAGCTCATCTCAACTTCCTCTTCACTCAACCACTCCAATTCCTCTGCACACCTCAGGGATCAAGTCGAGTGCACCCAAGTATTCTCTCAAGTTCCCAAAGCAAGGAGGAGGTGAATTGGATCAAAGCAAAGGAGCAAGTGGTGTTGGTCCATAGAGATCTACTCAACCCCAAGGCTTGAAACTTTCAACATCTTCGCCTCCACTATCAAGCTACCTCATCGAAGAGGCGGTGATCACCTCCATGAGGTATGGAATTTTCAAACCACTTAGCTTAGGAGTGTTGATTTGTGAAAGAATTATCATGGCATGAGAAATTCACCATTGGATGCTTGTAGCTAGATGGTGGTGTCTCAATCTGAGCTCAATCGAGATCTCTTAGATCATGGACGGCCTCTATTGAGCCTCGGGAAGAATTGGAAATCTCGCCATCCACATTTTGGATGGACCAAAGATTAATTCACATTTTAAATGATTTATCCTTTTAAATGGAGGGTGATCTCACCCATTCGATCCTTGATCGAATGGCAGGGATCAAACCGCATCCTGTCGCCACACCGCCACCCTAACGTGATGTTTAAGTAATCCCCTCACCGCGCGACACGTGTAAACCTCATTGACTGCCGCCGCCGCGTGTCACGCTGTGAGCTAAGGAGATTAGTTAAGAATTTATGTAATTTTAATTAATCTAACCTTCAAAAATTAATATATCTCTCAATAAAATTCAGAAAAATATGAGGTAAATTTCTATGGAAAGATAATTCAACCTAGAATATTTTAAAAATGATTTCAATGGATTTTAAATTATACTTTTCTCTAATTTTAGGTTTTAATGGAAATCTTATTTTGATAATTATCTCTTAATTAAACTCTAATTAATCCCAAACTTCTTGGGTATATTTTGGGATGACCTCACCCCTAATTTTCTTGGGATTTATTTAAGGCTTAATTGGGAATTGCAATTGTTTTCTAATTACTCAATGTAATTAAGGATAATTGGTGATTAGTTTTTAATCCCAAGGTTGATTAAGGTTAGATCCAGAATAGGAGGTTTAGGGAATAATTTTGGGGTATTTCCCAAGCTATTCCCTAAACCCCTTTTCTTTCCTTAATCTCTCTTAATATTAATTCATTAATTATCTCTTAATTAATTCAAAAATTCTAAAACTTCAACTTAATTAATCTACTTTGGGTAGATGCTTAGGTGTTTAAGAGCCTAAGTTCAATTAAGGAAATCAAAACCCAATTCATATGTGAAGGGGGTATTTTGAATTTGAAATTACTTAAGTTAAACCCCTTAGCTTAATTAACATTAATCATGAGCCAAATTGCATTAGGCCTTTTCTTTAGGTGCATTGCAAATTTAAATTCTTGTGAGGTTTTTATGTCATCTCATTGGCTCATAATTACTTGATTAACTATGGGGTGGTGTAGGTAAGTAATTAACTTGCTTAATTCATACCTTTAACCTAATCAAAATCTAAAAATGAATCTAATCATCTAAAAATTAAACAAAATATCAAACACATGTGGAATGGGTTAGAAGCAAACTAACTCACATTTTCAAAATTAAATCAAACTAAAACTCAAACAAAAATCACATTAAATAAACTTTGATTTACTTTAAGCTTTCTTATTTCATAAGATTGTCTTTAGGATTTAATTAAAGTGAATGTGTTTACATGATTTCATTGCTTTAGTTCTTTCCCCAACATGCTAAATATGTATGTCATGTGGTTTCATGCATTCATACTTTTCAAAATTCAAATTTAAAATGAAATTGTTTATTTTATGTCAAATTTGTAAAAGTAAAGAAATATGAGTGGCCATTATGATGACTAAATTCAAATTATTTTCAAAAAAATATGAATCAATTATCAAAACTGAAAGTGTGCTACTTATATTTTAATTATAAGCTTGCATCTGAGTAAGATATAAGGATGTGCTTAGTAAGTTTTCCTTCTCTCTTTAGTATAGTTTTGAATAGATTTGGTAAGATGTATGGTTCATTTGAAAAGAACCTAACACTTGCCTAATTCCATATCCTATTCATTCTATGCTATCACAAGAAGGGATACCTATGCTTGCATACATAAATTGCATAAACAAAAGAAATCAACTAATAGAACTTTTGCATTCTTTCTTTTTACATTCATTTCTTTTGTACACATGTTTGTATTTAAGGAAAGTGGTATATTAGTCTGGACAACTCCGAGGTTGCTTAAGTAGCCCTAAGTAGGTTTTATACCTTACACCTCGGTTAACAATGGTGTTGTATACTCACTTATGTCTTTCTTACTTTCATGTGCATGAAAATTGGATAAAACCCCTTTTCTACTTAATGAAAATCATGCATCATAACATTCAAATTTCTTAAGTAATTACTTAGCATGCATCATAAAGTGTGTAAATATTCTCATTTGTATGTGTATATGCTTAGGATCATTCATATGCATGTTATACATGTTGGGAAAGAAATGAAGTGATGTGTGTTTTGTGAATTTAGTTCATTTTATTTAATCTTAAAATGCCTTTCTTTTGAATGGGTTTATTTAGAGTTCATCTAAACTTAGATTAAAACACTTAATCAAAATATTCACTAAACAAACTAAAACATGAATCTACTTTAGAAATTACTTGTTAGGGAAGGAAAGAAGTTCTCTCTTTCCCTCTCTTATAACTTAGTAATTAATTGTAGGATTCACTTGAACCTAATTAAAAAACATGAAATAAAATCAACCCAAAATTAAACAACTTAAATGAAACCCTCCTCTAAGTTGAACATGCTTCACACTTAGAAAATCTAACTTAATGCCATAAGCATACCACACAAACCTTAAAGCACACACATTATGCTAAGTCACCACTTCTAGCTTTAGGTTAGGGTGGTGCATGGTTTGATGCTTGCTTTTATTTTGTGATATATGTTTTAGATTGGATGTTAGGATGTATGCTCATAGAATGAATGGTAGGACAATCTTAGTCTAACCATTATTTTCTATAGGGGATTGTGCTTAAGGGGCGTTATCATAAATAAAAATATAAATTTTTTTTGCTAGGTGCTTTATACCCCTAAGCATAATAGTGGACTTAGTCACCCATGTGTGGGATGATAAGTCCAATATACATGCTTGGGATTTGGTGATTTGTTTTAGCTAACCTTTATTTTGTGTGTTAGCTAGATTTACTTTTTTTTCATGTAAATTTTGTAATTAGGGTTTTGAATGATTGTTATGGGGATTAGGATGAGCATTGGTCATAAGATTCTATCTTATGTACCATGTGAAGCCTTGGAGCATCCACCTTCCAACCATCCAAAAGAAAGAACCAAAGAAGAAAGAAGAAAAAGAAGAATGAAGAAATGAAGCTTGAAGACCCCATAACAATGAATTCTTGCTTAATTGTATGTAATTCATTTGTAATCTGGTTGTATAAGGGTAGAGCTCTACCCAATTTGTTTTTTGCTCAGGTGGTGTCACCATATGGCCTCTTATTCTTTTTGCTTAGCTTTATAAATTGATTGATGATTTGTTTAGCTTGTGCATTAAGTGGCATCTTTTCCTAGTTTATTCTTTTGCTTTATGTATGGCCTGATGATGATTAGGCTCTTAAAAAATAAATCTTTTACCCAACTTAACAACTCAAAACTAAAAATAAAGAACTCATAACCTCACCTAAAGCTTAGGTTTAAAATCAAGATAAAAGAATTAGCAACCCCTTAGCTGGATGAGTATTTCTTTTATAACATCATGCATCAAATGCATCTTATTTCACTCTTGATTGAGGGCTCCTTGAGAGAAACTTGGCTTGACCTTGAGAGTGGTGGAAACACCTCACACCTCCTCCTCTTGATTTTGGCCCATAATCTCATTTCATGCATTAGACATATGAATCCTATTAGAATGAGTCAAAATGATTGTCCAAAAAAAAAATAAAATAAAATTTGAATTACATTAGATTTAGGTCATTTGAAGCATGCCTTTACATGATCTAGTCTCTTTAGGGAGTGAGTTTAAGGACTTAGTCTCTTTTAAATAAATAATAGCCTTTCTATCTTGCATAAAACATATGACTTGCCTACATGTATTTAAAATTATAGGAGGAGTTAATTGGTGCCACCTCCAGGCAGTTGTAAGTCCAAGTAGTCAGGTAGTTTGTTCTCTCTTTTGGAGGCAAACCAAATATCCATTTTCACCTTAGATTTAGGTTGTGCTTTTGGCCCTCGTCAAAGCTCCCTAGATTTAGGTCTTGAGGTTGCTTTCCCCCCTTGTGGGCCCTAAGCATAAATCCTCACCTCTTAGGCATTTCATAACCTTGTATTATGGAATTATAAGCTACATTCTAATGAAAAATTCAACTCAAATAAATTAAATCAATTTCAAAAAAATGTAAAGCCCAATCATAGGATAGTTTGAGATGCTCGCTAGGTTTCCTAGCATCGTGAGCATCTCCTACTTATCTCATTTGGCTTCGATAATAAATCTCTCTTTGATCAATCCCATTTGATCGTCAAAAATAAATAAATTGATTGATAGTCCTTCCCTATTGAAATCTTCAAAGATAACGATCATTTACCTTAATCAAGAGTTTCCTAAGGAATCCCCATTCCGTAGGATGTAATTAACTATGGGGCTTGCCCTATAGGAACTTAATGAACCCGTTTAAAATAAACTTTGCTTTACTTGTCCATGTAAAGTAGGGGAAGAATCTCTTATACACTTCGAAGACCCAACGCCCTTAGGAGTCCTTATTTTGGTGATTAGGTCCATTGTAGATTGGTGACTTCTATCTTTTGAGATAGTACACTCTCCTCAATGTCACGATCACCCTAATAAGTACATCTGCGGATCTGTGGCATCCCAAAAAAGATGAATTTTTTTATATTCTTCTTTCCACCCATGATTGAAGTGACTCAATATAAAATTTTTACCATGATTTTTTTGGCAACTCCATTGGGGATGGTTCCTCTCTCCATCTTTGGTAAATGATCATTGTCTCTATGAACCCTAGACTATCTTTCTTTTCATTGGCACTTAGCTTATTTCATTAAGTTAAGTTAACATCTTTTTAGGTTTTAGGACCTCACCCGTGTTGGTCTTAAAACCCCGTTGATTCTCCAATGGGTAAAATAAAAATCTAAACAAAACATTTAAAGACTTCCTCTTTATCATCTTTATGATAAGAAAGGTTCATTCTAAAATAATAAAGACATAAATAAATTTTTCATAAAATCTTGCTTTTCAAAAAAGTACTCTTTAAGAAATGCACATAATAAAATATTTCACAAAATTTTCTTAAATCACTCTCATCTAACAATTATTGTAATTATTACATGTAGGAATTTTTAAAAAAAAACTAAATTTTCCAAAAGCACAAATGAACATCTTCCTTCAACTCATTTTGATGAAGATTTCACTTACAAAAAATAAAATAAACAATCATCTTTCCAAAATCAAAAAATAAAATTTTCAAAAAAAAGCACATATGAACCTCTCCATTCAAATTGAATGGAAGTTTCATTTTCAAACAAAATTAAGTTTTCCAAAAGCACAAATGAACATCTTCCTTCAATTCTTTTTGATGGAGATTTCATTTTCAAGATAAAGTGAACAATCATCTTTCCAAAAATTAAAAATCTAAAAACAAAATTTTCAAAAAAAATACATGAACCTCTCCATTCAAATTGAATGGAAGTTTCATTCAAACAAAAAATTTTCCAAAAGCACAAATGAACATCTTCCTTCAATTCATTTTGATGAAGATTTCATTTTAGATAAAATGAATCATCTTTCCAAAATTAAATCAAAATAAAAATTTTCAAAAAACACATGAACCTTTCCATTCAATACACACACTTACTAAATGGAAGTTTCATTTTCAAAAATTAAATTTTCAAAAGCACAAATGAACATCTTCCTTCTATTCACTTTGATGAAGATTTCATTTTCAAAATAAAGTGAACAATCATCTTGCCAAAACTTAAAATCAAAAATAAATTTTTCAAACACATGAACCTTTCCATTCAATACACCCACAATTGAATGAAGTTTCATTTTCAAACAAAATTAAATTTTCAAAAGCACATATGAACATCTCATTCAATATACCCAAATTTATTGAATGAAGATTTCATTCAAATAAAAATAAAATTATTTGGAAAACATTTAAACATATCACATATGAATAAGTTGGAAATCCTCTTTCAAAAAGCAATAATCACACACAAAATAAAAAAATTTTCAAAAATAAGATTGAACTTCATTCTTACATACCCAAATTTGTTAAATGAAGTCTCAAAAATCAAAAAAATATTTTCAAAATTCAAACACATTTGGAACTTCATTTAGCATACTCAAATTTGCTAAGTGAAGTCTCAAATTCAAAATCAAAATTTTCAAACACATTTGGAACATTTCATTTAGCATACTCAAATTTGCTAAGTGAAGTCTCCAAATCCAAAATAAAAAATTTTCAAAAACCATTATTTGGAACTTCATTTAGCATACTCAAATTTGCTAAGTGAAGTCTCCAAATCCAAAATCAAATAATTTTCAAAACAATTTTGGAACTTCACTTAGCATACTCAAATTTGCTAAGTGAGTCTCCAAATTCAAAATCAAAATTTTCAAACACATTTGGAACTTCATTTAGCATACTCAAATTTGCTAAGTGAAATCTCAAATCAAAATCAAAATTTTCAAACACATTTGGAACTTCATTTAGCATACTCAAATTTGCTAAGTGAGTATCCAAATCAAAATCAAAAAAAAAATTTTCAAACACATTTGGAACTTTTATTTAGCATACACCAAATTTGCTAAAATGAAGTCTCATCAAACAAAATTTTCAAACACATTTGGAACTTCATTTAGCATACCCCAAATTTGCTAAGTGAAGTTTCCAAATCAAAACAAAATTTTCAACACATTTTGGAACTTC
This sequence comes from Cymbidium sinense, assembly GCA_021442155.1. NCBI lineage: Eukaryota > Viridiplantae > Streptophyta > Magnoliopsida > Asparagales > Orchidaceae > Cymbidium > Cymbidium sinense. Next base: position 27,534 of record JAKCPB010001352.1, read on the forward strand.
ATTTAGCATACTCAAATTTGCTAAGTGAAGTCTCCAAAAATCAAAAAAAAATTTTCAAACACATTTGGAACTTCATTTAGCATACCCAAATTTGCTAAGTGAAGTCTCCATCAAAAAAAATTTCAAACACATTTGGAACTTCATTTAGCATACCCAAATTTGCTAAGTGAAGTTCCACTTTTCAAAATAAAATTTCAAACACATTTTGAACTTCATTTAGCATACTCAAATTTGCTAAGTGAAGTCTCCAAATCAAAACAAAATTTTCAAACACATTTTGGAACTTCATCTAGCATACTTAAATTTTGTGAAGTTTCAAATCAAAAAAATAAATAAATTTCAAACACATTTTGGAACTTCATTTAGCATACTCAAATTTGCTAAGTGAAGTCTCCAAATTCAAAAAAAAAAAAAATTTCAAACACATTTTGACTTCATTTATCATACTCAAATTTGCTAAATTAAGTCTCAAATTCAAAATCAAAAAATTTTCAAACACATTTGGAACTTCATTTAGCATAATCAAATTTGGAAGTTTCCAAATTCAAATCAAAAAAATTTTCAAGCACTTTTGGAACTTCCTTTAGCATACCAAATTTGCTAAGAAAGTTTCATTTCAAAAAAAACACAAAATCAAACACATTTGAATTTCATTTAGCATACTCAAATTTGCTAAGTGAAATTTCCATTTCAAAAAAAAACCAAGTGGGACTTCATCTATATATATTTGCTAAGTAAAGTCTCACTTCAAAAATCAAAACAAAATGAAACACTTAGGTTCTTAGCATACAAATTTGCTAAGGATCCTACTTTCAAAAATCAAAACATCCAAAACAAATGAAACACTTAGAATTTTAACATACAAATTTGCTAAGAATTTTATTTCAAAACAAACAAAACACACTTAGGTTCTTCACTTAGCATACCTAAATTTTCTAAGTGGGAATTCCAATTTTCCAAAATCAAAATAACAATTCACAAAAAAAATAATCATTTTCAAAGAACTTTACTTACCATACCCAAATTTGCTAAGTAAAATTCCAAAATCATCAAACAAAAGTAAAATCAATTGACCCTTACTTTAACATACCCAAATTTATTAAAGGAAAGGGTGCTCAAATCAAAAATCTAAATTCAACAAACATGAACCTATGGAAGCATCCTTCTCAAAATATTTGAATCCATATTTCAACATACCCAAATTTGTTGAAGTTGGATTCAAAATTCCTCTTTCAATCAAATCTTCTCAAATCTATTTGAACCCACTTAACACTTCCAAGTTGTTGGATGTGGGTTCATCAAATTCAATTCAAAATTAACAAAGATATAAATCTAATACAAACTCATTTCTTAATGCAGATTCTTATAGTCAGTTATAGTGCATTGACAGTTCAATTTTTAGTCTTTTATAGTTATTCTGAGATGGCTGGTTCACAAAAGTTCATTTTCACTTTCCCCCGTGGTATGGATTTGGCTTTGGACCAAGCCAACTTCCCGGATCATACACATCATCCACTTTGGTAGAGGATTGAGGGAGAGGATTACATGAGGGCACTCCCCTCACACATAGACCAGGTGTGGCGGTCATCAGATTGACTTACCCTTCATTCGACAACTCCTCGAATAAAGAAGTGTAGTCCAGTGATTGTGATAGTATCAGCAATGTGCTACAATTTTTGCCCATGGTTTTGCTTGTGCCCCGGTGAGGAGCACCTCTCTACCCTCTAAGGGGCTCGTCTCGAGGATTGCCTCCCTGAGTATGGGTCTTCCTCCCACCCTCTAGAACACAAAATAGAACCATGATCAAGTGGTACCACACCAGATTTGAGGAGATGGAAGCGGCGTTCATGTTGAGTTCCTGTTATCACTTCACCACTAGTTATACAAACCAATTTCATCCTCTCTCTGGTCACGAGAGAGAGGATGTTAGGAATTTTCACCTCACTCCGGTGGTATAGCATCATCCAGCTACTTGGAGCGGAGGTGGTATGTCACCTCGATCTTCTTGCAGTGGTAGATAGCTATTAGTCGGAGCTCAATTTGATCTGATCCATCATCCCCCCAGTGTGGGAAAACATATCCATCGAGAGGGCTAGAGGCCCATCATCACATTACCATAATGAGAGGAGGATCGGTCGGCCTCGCTTGTTGATTTTCATTTCGGCTTCTCTGCCATATTGATAACATCCTTGCGGGGTAGTCATCACGGAGGATAGCTCACTGCTGTGTGTCTCCACACTCTCCCTCGTCACCATCACCATGGTTACATCTCGTTCCATCAAAGGCCATGAAGGCCATAGAAAATTACGTTGGTGATCGGCTATGGATCCTACCCATCCACACCACCTATTATGGCAGGTAAGCTCTCTCTGCTTCCAGGTGGTGTGGAAGGAGTGGCGACCCAAAGCAGTGGTGGTCCTTCACCAACTCGCTAGGATGTGGAGATGGTGATAGTTATTTCAAGGTGGCGGATGATAGTCCTCACCAAGGATAGTGGAAATCTAGGATGTCACCTCTCTAGTAATAGCGGTTGGTGTCATTCATCTCTGAGAGTACATAGGATTGACTCTCCAAGGTGAGGTCAGTGCCTCTCATTACGATAATGATCACATGTTGATATTTGTACCGATTGATCATTCTTTAGATGAGATAGTGGCTCATTATTTCATGGAAAAGAAGGAAATTCTAGGGTATGATTTATCAGATGAGGAGAGAGTCAGCTTCAATCCCAATGAAGATGACTTATTGGGAGACTCGGTGAGTGCATGGTTGATAGAGGATCTCTTCTCGGAAGCAGCCATGGAAGGTGATGAGGTTGATCAGAAGACATCAACACCTCGATATTAGTTGAAAATAAAAAGAAGAGCATATAGATAGATGGACGATAGTTAGAGGACTTGTTAGCGGCTTTAAAATAAGCCCAGTTCATCCTACTATAGAACATTAGTCATGAGTTAGTGCATGTCTTGGACCAAGACCTTACCTCATTGAGCAAGGTAGCACTAGCATGTATAGGAAGGTAGTGGAAAGTACCTCCATACAAGAAAAGATATAAAATCCATGGTTGAGCAAGTGAAGGAAGCATTGGCTCAAGCCGGAGGATCATCGGTTAAAGGGTACAGGAATTTGATTCAATCCAATATCCCAGGGTTTCATGCCACCTTCCTTCAAAAGCTTTGATAGTGGAAAACCCAAGGCACTTCCGGGGCTTGTTTAAGCGTGCATTCGCCTCTTCTTAGTAGCCTAGGGATTGCTTTTGATTGGTATCTAAACTGAATGGTTAAATAAAGATATTTTGAGTTAGAGCAACTCTTTATCAAGATTTGTTGGAGCTCAAAAGGGTTCTTGTAGGTGATCTCATTGTAGCACAACAACACCCAGTGAGTCCCTTATTGATTATATTCTCGATGCATAACGGTAAATTGTGAATGAATCTAGACATGCCATTGAGATTTTTAAAGAATATTCAAGGCTTAGTTGCCTTCATGCTTTAGGGCTTCACTATTGAGAATCAAGGCTAGTCTACAAGGAGGCCAAATAGTTGCCTTTTCAAGACCGGTTGCCTAAAGCAAGAAATATAAGGTCTATGAGAAGAAGCCAGAGGGTGATAGTGGTAGATAAGAGCGACTAGAGATTAGTCGAGAGACCATGACCTCCTCCACCTCCTTTGCCACCACCGAGGTAGCCTAGCCTCCTGACTCCCGCCTTCTCGGCCATACCATAGCGGCGGTGACATGCATACCACGCCAGTAGCTATGGTCCACTACTCTTTTAGATAAGCAATAAACCTTATTCTTTTAAGAGGAGGTAATCAGAAAATCTTTAAGAATCTCTTAAAGAAACTTGATTTTACTACCCACTGGGACGGAGGAAGTAAGCAAAAGTCATGATCCAAACTTTTTTCCCCCACCATATGCTAGGCCATGTTTTGGAGGATTGCTTCACATTCAGGCGGCTTGAACAAACTTCAAGGAGGTCTTTGTAGTTATCCCAAAGGAATACCTTGTGGAACAACCATCCAGTTCCATTAGGGTAATCCTTGGGGATACATGTGATCCTACCAAAACTAAAGAAGGTTGGGATATTTCTTTATCCAAAACCTCTAAGAAGATAGTCCAGAAGATCAAGAAGCTTTCCAGGTGCGAGTCACTCAAACCTCAACATCAAGGAAGGTTTGCAAGTTGCCTCAACTCTAGGAAAGGGGAGCTCAGCGGTAGCGGCATGTGTTAGCGATAGCCTTTAGCACGACCCGAGTTTAGCCTCCAACCTAGTTCGACTTCCACACTGGTGACTTCTTCTACTTCAACTAGTTCTTCTTTTTCTTCTACTAGTAGAACTCTTATTTCATCGGATAAGGGCATCAAATCCCTTATCCCCCACACTTTACTTGATTTCTACTTTATATCTCCAAATAATTCCAATAATTGAAGAATAAAGCTAGCTTGAATTACATTTGTGTCACTTTTGATGAGTTGTCTTCTTATTCCTAAATAACTCTTCAAGTCAAAATAACTATAATAATTGATCCTTTTTTTGATTGAGTTGGACTTTCCTTTCCTACTCAACACTATGCTCACCTCGAGATAGACTTGGAATCATCTCGATTCGAGGGTCCCATAGGAGAAGAGTGAGCCTGAAGTGTGGTAGAACCTTCCATTACCCCCGCCACAAGAGATCACCAAGTCAACCTCCAGAGTGGCAAGGTTCTACCTCCTAGGGTAGCACCTCAAGATGAAAACAAGTCATTGGTACATGATCGAAGCCCTCCACAGATGCTCCACCCTTGGATATGCTTGTGGAGGACCACCAAGGTGGACTACAATGTCCTCTCTCAACCATCTAAGCATATATGATGCCCTTATCTTATCCAAAGAGATGAGGGAATCATTAATCAAGGCTCTCCTTGATCCTGAGATATGCTTAGCTCAGCTGACGCTATAGGTGAGGAGGCACATTATACAAAAGAAGCTCAAGGGATCACCTTCATAGATGAAGACCTTCTGGGGACTTGGAGCACAACTGTCCCCTCTACATCACAAATGACATGGACGTTTAGACTCGAGTTCTCATGGATCCAGTGCATCGATGAACATTATGAGTCTAAAGCCCTTGCCTATTTGAAGATCAACATCTCCACACTCTGAGGAGATCGGATGATGTTGAGAGGATTCAATGAACAAGGTGAGCGGGCTTTAGGTTCCATAGTGTTACCTTTGGAGATAGGTGATTGGAAGAGCCAAGTTCTACATCATTGATTTGAATACTTCATTCACGCTTTCTAGGCCTTGGATACATCAATAAGATCATTCCATCCTCCCTCCATCGCATCAAGTTCGAAAAGATGGGATTGAATACCATGTCAATGGGGATGAAAAGCCATTTTCGCTAGAGGTTGAGATTTATGAGGATGACCTACTATCTTCCTCAAAACACCCTTTCTCGTGAACTTGGACAAATTCAAAAGAAAAATAAAAGAAAAGAAGAAAAATAAAAGAAAAGAGAAAGAAAAGAAAAATGAAAATCCAAGTGAACAAGAAAGGGGAATTGAAGAAGAAATAGATCAAGATATCACATTCCACCCACCCCATTCCATCATATGGACATGTGTGGGTAGATGACTCAACCTCCACCAGAGGCAGAAAAAAATAAAGATAGGTGGAAGACCCTCTGGCCATCGCCAGAGGTCGTTATGTTGGAGTACCCCTACTATTCACATAGACTTGGAATCCACTGAGGAGGTGAGTCTAATGTGATTAGTATACAGCCAACCCCTCTCAAGGTTCCATTGGAGGTGACTTGATCAGACATGAAGACTAGGCCTCCAAATAAAGCAAAGTATTCAATCGGTTTATGTAAAACTATTAGGCAAGAAGTTGGAACCTTAGCTCTAACCTCACTTACATCTCAAAAAAGTTGAAGGTTTAGTAGTTAAGGAAGCCCCTAAGTCTTTCAGTGATATGAAATAGAAGAGGTTCTTTTTGGGATCATCATCCTCAAGTCCTGAAGTGGATGTAGAACTTGAGGAGGATACATTTAAAAAATTAATAGAATTACCACTTGATTTTTACTCACCTTATGTTCATAATCTTACATAGAATGGTTTGGTTCCTCATATGGTCCAAGCATAGTCGAGTATTTTGAAAAGCTATGGAATATATACAGTGGAAGCACAATCAAGAGCAGACTAGGATTCGTAAGGTCCAGATGATAATGACCGCTTATTGTTACCAATCATTTGAGTCGATAGGTTCTTCTCACATAACCCAACTCTTATGAGAATGTGTTTTTAGAAATCTCGATGATCTAGATGATCTCAAGTCAAGGATGCACCTTTGAAGAAAAATCCATTCAACAATAGACAAGCTTAAAGAAATCAACCTCGATAGAAGAAAATCCATGCCACATACATCATAATGAAGAAGAAACCAATAACTTAGTTAGGCTATTGATTGAGTTTAAATACTACTTCGCATGGAGTTATGAAGAAATGTCTGTATTATCTCTTGACATAGTAGTCCACAAGCTAGCAATAGATCCTAACACTACTCCTATTAAGCAAGCTCTTAAATGAATGCAATTAGAAATTTAATAGCAGGTCATTTCTAAAGTTAACAAATTGATCGATGCTAGTTTCATCAGGGAAGAAAATATCCTACTTAGTCGCCCCGTTAAGAAGAAGAATGGCCAAATTCACATATGCTCATTTTAGGGACTTAAATAAGGCATGTCCTAAGGATGAGTTTCTTTCCTATACTAATTAATGGTGGACATTGCCTCATCTCATGCAATATTTTCTTTCATGGATGGGACATCTGGCTACAACCAAATCAAGATGTCTCTTGAAGATGAAAGAAACATTACTTTTCAAACGCCGATCAAGATTTTCTGTTATAGGGTCATGCCTTTCGGCCTTAAAAATGTTGGTGCTACATACCAACGTGCCATGACTCGATCTTCAATGAACTCATCCATCATCAAGTTGAGTGCTACGTTGATGATCTAGTAGTCAAGAACAAAAAAAAGGAAGACCATCTCTTTGACTTGAGAGTAGTTTTCGAACAGTTAAGATAATATAACCTCAAAATGAATCCCTTGAAGTGTGCATTCGGAGTAGCTTCAGGGAAATTCCTTGGGTTTGTTATTCGACATTGGGGAATAGAAATAGATCCTGAAAAGACTAAAGCTATCTTAAAAATGCCACATCCTAAGAGTTTAACTCAACTCATATCTTTTTAATGATGGCAGATGTATCTAAGATGCTTTATCTCCAACCTATCAGGAAGATGCAAGCCATTCTCAATGCTTGTCAAAAAGGATGTTAAGTTTAAGTGGGATGACAAGTGTCAGCATGCATCCGAAGATATCAAGAAGTATTTGGTGAAGCCGCCAATTCTCGCAACCCCTATCCCTAGCAGGCCACTCATTATTTACACTACTACATTGGATGACTCGCCTGGTGCCCTGTTGGCCCAAGAAAATGACGAAGGGAAGGAGAGCACTCTCTACTACCTCAGCCATCATCTAATCCCTGCTGAAGTGAACTACCAATCTATTGAGAAACATTACCTAGCTTTGATCTTTGCTACTCAAAAGCTGCGGCATTATATGCTTTCTCATATGGTGAACTTGATCTCCAGGACAAATCCATTACAGTATCTCATGACATGGCCAATTCTATCCAGACATTTGGCATGCTAGTCCATGATACTTTCACAGTTTGATATTACATATGAACCCCTCCATGCGGTAAAAGGACAAGCACTAACAAATTTCTTAGCAGCACACCCACTTTCTGCTAATTCTCCGCTTATTGATGATCTCCCCGATGAACAAATCATGAACTTAGGGAGGCCGGCAACCGCCGATGGGAGAAGTATTTTGATGGTACAGCTTCTTTTCATAAAGGGGAAGCATCATGATCTATTCTCCCAGGTAAGGTAGAGGTAGGAATAGTTCTTCTAAATCCAGACCGTGATGTGATGAGATTCTCATACTTTCTTTCCAACCTCTGCACCAACAATGAAGCCGAGTATGAGGCTTTGATTTTTAGTCTTGAGTAAGTCATCATTATCATTGTCAAGAGCATCAACATCTTCAGGGATTCTGAATTGGTTATCAACCAGATTATTGGGTCCTACAAGGTTCTCAAACCCAAGCTTCATCACTACCATGAGTATACAATGAAGCTGTTGGCCCAGATTCCCAAAGTCACCATCTACAAGGTTCCCCGAGCAGAGAATGTGGAAGTAGATGCTTTGGCCAAACTTTCCAAAGAATTAGTATGTCCAGAAGATGAGTTCATTCTAATAAGGGTCCAAAATAGAAAATTCTTGTCCTTTATTGATGTTCAACTCATCGAGAGAATTTCTCTTTAAGAGGAGGTTGTTGCGGACAGGAGCCGGATTGAGGCAACCATTCATAGACTATTTGAACACAAAACTACCTCAAGAGAAGTCACAAGCCCATCGGTGAAATAGAGAGCTCTCTCCACGCCTCATTGATGGCACCCTGATCACCCTTTGCAAAATGGTGGTTATGTTTAGAAAACACGAAGCCCATGGCATTGTAACTGAGGTACATTCATGTCTATATGGAGCACATCAGTCTGATCCAAAGATGAAGATGAAGATCAAGCAACTAGGATACTATTGGCCTTCGATGATCACAGACTACATGGATGTAGCTAGAAGATGCTCTCAATGTCAGGTACACGGTGTGGTCCTCCACCAACCACCCAATATTTTATACCCTACATTGGCCTCATGGCCATTTGAGTGTTGGGGTACACATTATGGGTTTGATCGATCCTCCTTCTTCAAGGGCATCATTCCTTACCACCAACTACTTTTCTAAGTGGGCAAGCCATCCCTAGAGAGGTCATGAAAGCATGTGCTTCGTTTTCAAGAACCATTGTATATAGTTTGTTACTCGATGAATTATATCGATAATGGTACGCATTCAAAAGAACACATCAATGCCTTCTAAGATACAATATAGATTGGAGATACTCCACCATCAACAACCCTATAGCAAGTGGCTTAGCAAAAGCATTTAACAAAACTCTCATCCATATATTGAAGAAAACTCTTGATGACAATAAAATGCGCGGCATAGTAGTTGATTGAAGCTCACTCTCACCATATACCAAACTCACTCAATCTATCCCATTTTCCTTAGTGTATGGGTTCAAGTTGTTCTACCTTAGAAGTTCAACTCATCACTAAGGATAGCATTGGGTAATAAGATCACCAGTAGAATGCAGTTATGGTTAGAAGAGCTCAAGGTTTGGAGGAGTCGCCACGGGCATGCCAAAAATCTCAAGTTGTACAAAGCCAAAATGATTCAAGCTCATAACAAGGTCCGCCTAGGACTTTCCAAGTAGGAGAACTTGTGTTAGTCCTAAGGAGACACTATTGCCCATCAAAAGATGGGAGGCAAGTTTAAACCCACTTGGGAAGGCCCTATGTCATGAGAAGGCCTACAAAGAGATCTTATCATCTTATTGATTATAAAGGGGAACACCCAATGCTTCCAATTAATGGGCTCTATCTAAAGAAACATTACCCAAGAAATAAATCATGTTTAAAAATAACTATTAATAAAAAGAACAAAAATTTTATTTCATTCATCAAATCTTCTCTTCTTTCAAAGCATTGTATGTTTGTCTTACGAATCCTCCATGACATGTCTTAGGGTAGGTGTAAGAGTCCCCCAGTGGAATATTATCTCTCTTTCACATCACAAACACAATCTTCCTACGCTATTTGAATAAGTGTGAGAGAACTCAAGAGGCATACTATTTTGATTAGCACAATTAAGTTAGGTATAAGAGAACTCGAGCAGCATCCTCTCTTAGTGGGAATCCTCGGTTGCCCTCCGTGGCACCATTCCATCAACTCTTAATTGTGTTTAGGATATGTGTGAGAGAACCCAAGAGGCATCCTATTCCTTTTAACACATACACAAAATAAACACAAATCTTTTATCTCAGGTTACTTTGATGTGGGAGCATGCCCCCTGTGGCACTCATTAGTCGCTTCTAGGTTCATGCTACCAATTAGTGTCACCCCAAAGGATCATATGTTGAAGATGTGAGTCCACGCTTTCTTCCGACTTGATCATTACAAACAACGAGCACTTGTTAGTATGGTAAGCTTCACCCAACTAGCTACCCTCATGTTGACTTGCTTAAGAGATGTGAGTCCACATGCTTTCTTCTTGAACTAGCCATCATGCACCAATTAGGTTGAGTATATTTGAGATTTAGTAAGTCCCCCCAGGATCCTTTCCTCTTGACTATGTTTATATAAGTCCCAAGGCATTCTCAAAGAATACCCTTCGGATAGCACTCAGAAGATAAACTATCCAAGAATCCCCGCATAGGATGTGAGTCCTTTTTTCTCCCATGATTTTGCAAACGATGGGCACCTTAGTTGGTTGATGTTCACTAGACATGACTCTCCCAGTGAGTACACCACTGTGATGTCACCCCATGCTTTCTCCTGAGTTGGACATCAATACCTATTAGATATATGAGTAGCCATGTCATCTCTTCTGGTGTTGGATTAAGCCCTTAGCCCCATCCCTCACTATATTTTGATCACATTACTCCATTTAAACATTACTTACTTTTGGATTGACAATTTCTAGTACCCCTGGTTAGAATTTAAGTGGATATGCATTCTCCCTTGGTTCAAGAATAGAGATGTCGATATAAGCTCTTCAGTTATCCATTACAAACTAACAGGTCCATTAAACTAAACAAAACAAACAAAATTAATTGCCATTAAGAAATTCAAGCCCCAAAGGGTCTTTCCTGAGCATCTTCTTAGGCCAAGAAAAAACTCCTATAAAAATTTCCTAACTACCTAAATTGAGATAAATCCCTGAGTTAGTATTCACTCTATAGTCGCCCTTAGGTCAAGTTCAATCTATTTTCCACAAACAGGTTACCCTGACAATCATTTCACTTTAGAAGATATAAGACTATGACGCATTCTTTCTAGCATGACTATCGCAAACTGACGAGTAGCATTAGGTTGGGTGCGATTTGTTGCCCAAAGCAACCGATCACCCGGGTCTTTATAGTAGAAGATGTGAGTCCCAGCTTTCTTCCTAAATTAAATCAAAACCGAAGGCACCTTTGGTTGATAGTCCTTCCTTGGTTGGTAGACTACCCTTTGATTGGTAAATCTTAGTCTAGTGCTCATACCCTTCTTTGTACCATCAACCAACATAATCCATAAAAAAAAACTAAAAATTAAACAATCTTGCTTCTTGGATAAGTCCCGCATTCACTAAAGAGTCACCCTAGGTTTTGATGTCTCAGCAAACAATCACCCTGATTCTATTTCTAGAAGATGTGAGTCCATACTTTCTCTTAAGACTATACCATCAAACCGAAAGGCACCCTTTGGTGGATAGTACCATGATTAGTAGACTACTCCCTTTGGATTAGTAAATCTGTAGATCTAGGCCTCCAGCTCTATGTAGTTCATAACCAATGAAATCCATCAAAATAAAATCTAAAGATTAATCTGACTATCCTTGATGTTAAGTCCCCAAACCACTCAATAGTCCTAGTCGTGATTTGTTGCCCAAAGAAATCGATCCCCATCTTTGTTTCTAGAAGATGAGTCCTCAAGCTTTCCTCTTAAGACTTGACCATTGCAAATCAAAAGGCACCCTTGGTTGGATACCCCACTCGGTTGGTTACACTCTTTGAGGTAAATCTGTTTGAGGCCTCCATGCCCTCTACTGTAGTTCCATCACAAAACCAATGAAATCCATCAAAGAAAATCTAAAAATGAAATTAATCTTGACTATCTGAGCAATTTAAGTCCCCTGGTATTCACCAATATATCCCTAGGTCTTTGATTTGTTGCCCAAAGCAAATCATCACCAGTGATCTTATTTCTAAAAAGATGTGAGTCCCATGCTTTCTCTTAATTGACCATTGCAACAAAGGCACCCTTGGATAGTCCTATGTAGTGGTAGACTACCCCTTTGATTGGTAAACTGAGATAGGTCTAGCCTCCATGCTCTACTCGCCATCACAAACCAACGAGATCCATCAAAACAAATCTGAAACTAAAAATAATCTTTGGCTATCCTTGAGTTGATTTAAGTCCCCCAATGGCATTCAATCAATACCTCTGGTCGTTCAATTTATGCTGCAAATCACCCCAGGTTCCTTTTTCTATAAGATGTGAGTCCTCTTTGCTCTTCTTAAGACTTGACCATTGTAAACAAAGGCACCCTTTTTGGTTGGATAGTCCTACCTAGTTGGTAGACTACTCCCTTTGATTGGTAACTGAGTTAGGTCTAGGCCTCCATGGCCCTACTCCGCTCATCGAAACTAATAGATTCCATCATAATCAAAACAAATCTAAAAAATGAAATCTACCTTTGATCATTTTTGAGTTGATTTAAGTCCCCTACATTCACTCAATAGTCTAGTTGGTTCAATCATTGCCTCAATAGATTACCCCGAATAGTCTCTACTTTGGAGGATGTAAGTCTACTATGCTTTCTTCTACTACAACTATTGTATACAAAGGCATCCCTTGGTTGGCTAGTCCTACTGTTTGGTATACTACCCTTTGGATAAATTGAAGTTAGCCTAGCCTCCATGGGTTCTATTCAAGATCCATCAAACCACAGGTCCATCTTAAAATCCAAATCTAAAAATTTGAAACAAATTAATCCAATGAAATAAAGAAATAAACAATTAATCAATATAAATCAAATCCTTTTGCTTCTCCTCACTGAGATGCAAATCTTTCTAGTACCCCAGTGGATTTAGAATTCTAATCCCTCAGTGGATTTCTCAACCCCTCCCTTGTGGATGATTTGAACTTGTCTCTCTAATGGAGAGTTCACTTTTTTATTCCATGTGGAGTCTAAACAAAAATAAATTAAATAAATAATAAATTAAAACAAATTCAACCCTCTTCCCCAGTGGAACTCAAATCAAACCTCTCATCCCTTTGTGGATGATTTGAACCTTCTTCCCTAGTGGAAGGTTCACCTACTCTATCTCTTATTGGATTCCTCCCTCTCTCTTATGTCTTGGACATAAGTACACCCACATTGCACTAAGCTCTGGATTTCTTCTACACCTTGGGTTAGGGGTAGATAGTTTCTATTAGTGCTTGTGATCTTTCAATGTTGTTGATCATTTCAGTCAACACCAATATGTGCGATGTTCCTTGTCAGTCACACCACACCTATTAGACACCCTTTGTTGACCTTATTTTTATAATGAGCTCTAAACATTTCCATGTTAGACATAGGATTCCTCTTAGACACTAAGAGATCCTTAGTCTTAAGACACATCTAGTGATTAGGTGGACACTCAACCTAGCCCTAGAGACTTAGGGTTAGTCTAGGATAGGTTATGCCTTGGGTGTTAGGAAAATTTGCCTACCCTTAGCTTGAACCACTCTCACCTTCCTTCCTTCAAGTCAAACTCCAAATCAATTTATTTGATTTTCTCCAAACTCAAATCAACTCCATGTGATTGAAATCATGATCAAACCCATGATTGAAATCCATGATTAAAACCAATGAATGAAATTCAAATCCAAATTTTTTCAAGTCCTTAATTTTCCTTCATGGCCTTAGCCAAATCAATGATCAAACTAAATCAAATCCTTGAGATTTTCATACATTTATATTCTCATTTATATTCACATATATAAATGAAATATAAATTCAAACCAATAAACTAAACTCAAAATTCAAATCAATTAAATTTCCTAAGTCCTTCCTCTAAAGGATGTAAATAAAACCAATCAAATCAATTCAAATTCATGATTTTCATAACTTTTATTCTCATTTATATTCACATATATATATAAATAAAATATAAATATAAATAAATCAAATCAAATCCAAAATTCAAACTCCAAACTTCAAAATTTCCTAAGTCCTTTAAATCCTCCTTAATGGACTTAGCCTAAATCATGATCAAATCACTTCAAAACCTTGAAATTTTCATATGACCCATTTATATTGTCATTTATATTCACATATATAAATGAAATAGAAATTCAACAATCAAAACCAATTCCAAATATCGAACCCAAATCCATTCAAAATCCAACCTAAGTTTTCAAATCAAAATCTTGAACTTAGCCAAATCCAAACTCTGATTTTCCTTCATGATTCAATCAACCCTACAATCATGAATAAATATAAATACAAACTTCAATCACCAAAATCAAAAAATCAATTCAAAATTAAACTAAATCCTTTCATATTCTTCCTTGAATATGAAATTGTCAAATGAATCAAACCCATTTGACTTCAAACCTGCAAATGGATTTATATTTAAATCATAAGTCCATATTTAAGCAAATCAAACTCAAATCAAGTTTTGAAATCATTTGACCTACTTAGGCTCACTTGACCCAAAGTGACCTAAAGTACCTTATGAGCCAAATTTTAATCTAACCAAATTGATTGAATCAAACTCACCTATGCCTCATCATGATCACAATCATCATGGATGATCAACCAAATCAGGTCAAATCAAGTCAAACCTAAGGATTGACCAAAGTCAACACTTAGTCAAAATGAAACCCAACATACCAAAATCCACCATAGGCCAAATTATTTGAAACTTTTGATCTAAGTTCATTCATGACCTAAGTTTGACCAAGTCAACATTTGAGCCTAACCTAGCCCACTTTACCCAAGTTGACCCAACTTGACCTAAAACTAAAATGTGTCAAAACTTGATCTAAGCCAAAATTGAAACCAATGGGTCAAGTTCATTCCAAATCACTTGTGAACTTGACCAAAGCCTCAATGGCCAACCAAACCCAACCCAGCCAATTGACCTTGAACCCAACTTGACCTAAAGGGGTCATGTTGAGCTAAATTCAAACTTCACCAAAAGTGATAGGAAACAAAGATACCAATCCACTCCATATAACTATTCAAACCTAAACATACCCATGACCTAACCAAAATAGGTCAAATGGGTTAAATTGGTCAACTTGACCTAAATGAAGTCATATGAGCCAAATTGAAAACTAAACCAAATTGAATCAAACTAAAGTCACCAAAACATTTCAAATGGTCATATGAACTTGACCCAACCCTTGGTTTGACCCAATTTGACCAATTGGTCAACTTGACCCAAGTTGACCCATTTTGACCTAAATGGGTCAACATGAGCCAAACTCATCAAATGAACTCCAAATCTCATGAAACTTGGCCATTTTCCCACATACCCAACATATCCAAATTGAAAGTCAACCAAATGATCATTTTTCCCCTAGGCCATAGAACAAATTTAGTCTAACCCATGGGTAATTTGGTCAACCCTCTCACATATCAACCGATACCATCCTCAAGCTCAAGTGAACCTAATGGAGAGTGCACAACCTTATGGGTTTAGGCCACCCCAAATGGACCCATAAAATTGACCATTATTGATCAAATTGGTCAAATAGAAATCCTCCTTCCACTTAGCACATGGGAGTTGCAATCCACTCAAGACCTCAAACCATTATGTGCAAGAGCTAACATCAAACAACCCCTCCCATATGGTCAATTGGATCAAAATGGTAAGCATGTGCTAGTCTGATAAGGGGAGATATACCCCAATTCAATTTGATGATGATCCTCACATTCATTGAGCCCAAGTGAGTGTTAAACATCAAAGAGCAATTTAAGCTTTCTAAGAAGGATTTGAATAGTCATTTCTCAATTTTTTCCTTAGAGCCATTTCTGCTTTCTTCCTTAGAAAATGGGGATTATCTCAATCTTCAACTTCCTCTTCACCAAATCCACTCTAATTCCTCTCAAACCCCTCGGGATGTCTAAGTGCACCTCAAGTATTCTCTCAATTAAAATGAGGAGGTGAATTGGATCCGCAGGAGAGCAAGTGGTGTTAGTCCATGGGAGATCTAACCCAATTTGAAACTTTCTACTTCTACTGATAAAGCTATCCCATCAAGCTCAAAGAATGGTGATCACCTCTGAGGTATGAAATTTTGACCACTTAGCTTAGAGGTGTTGGTCTTGTGAAAGAATTGTCATGGCACAGAAATCCATTGGATATTCATTATCTTAAGATGGTGTGGGTAAAGTTGCACTCCAATCTGAGCTCAATCAAGCTCAAATCTTTCCTTAGATCATGGATCTCTGAGCCTTGGAAGAACTAAGTGATCTAGCCATCCATCCTGCAATTTATTTTGGATGGACCCAAGATTAATCCCATGTTTTTAAATGATTTATTTTTAGAAATGCAGATGATTAATGTTGATCCTGAATGACAACAAGGATCAAACCACATTACATAAGACACAACGATCTCCCTCACCAAATTAAAGCATGACCATCGCTTCATGTCATGCAAATTAGAATTTAATTAATTTTACTAATCTAATTCTAATCTCTATAAATAAAATTTGAAAATATGAGGAAATTTTATGGAAAGATAATTCAACAATATTTTAAAAATGATTTCAATGGATTTTGAATTATACTTTCTCTGATTTTTTTAATAGATTATTTTACTAATTACTCTAATTAAACCTCTGATTAATCACAAACTTTTAATATGTTTAAGGGATTACCTCCTAATTTTTTTGGGATTTATTTAAGGCTTGATTGGGGAATTTAATTATGTTCTAATTACCTCCCCATGTAATTAATGATGTCAAGGTGGTATTAGTGTTTAATCCATTATTAAGGTTGATTAAGGTTAGATCAGTGAATAGGAGATTTAGAGAATAATTTTGGGGTATTTAAGCTATCTAAAATTTTCTTTCCTTAATCCTCTTAATTAAGGGTAATTCATTATTTCTTTAATTAATTTCTAAAAAATTATAAAATTCAAGAACTTAATTAATCTACTTTGGGTAGATGTAGGTGAAGAGCCTAAGTTCAATCAAGGAAATCAAAACCAATTCATGTGTGAACATGAAATTACTTTGTAACTTAGCTTAATTAACCATTAATCATGAGCCAAATTGCATTAGGCCCTTTTCTTCTAGGTGCATTACAAATTTAAATTCCTTGTGATTTTCGTCATCTCATAATATTTGGATAACTATGCTAAGGGTGAGAAAGGGTTAATTAACTTGCTTAAATCATACCTTTAACCTAATAAAAATCTAAAATGAATCTAATCATCTAAAAATTAAACAAAAAATATCAAACACATGTAGGAATGGGTTAGGAATAGCAAATGCAACTCACATTTTTGAAATTAAATCAAACTCAAACTCAAATAAAAATCACATTAAACAAACTTTGATTTACTTGCTTGCTTATTTCATAAGATTGTCTTTAGCATTTAATTAAAGTGAATGTGTTACATGATTTCATTTCTTTAGTTCTTTAACATGCTAAATATGTGAAGTCATGTGGTTTCATGCATTCATATTTTCATTCAAATTCAAAATGAAATGTTTACTTTATGTCAAATTTGTAATGTGAAAAGTAGAAATATGAGGGTTATTATCATACTAAATAAATTATTTTCAAAATATAAATCAATTATCAAAACTGAAAGTGTGCTACTTATAATTTAGTTATAAACTTGCATAAGAGAAGATATAAGATGCTTTTCCTTCTCTTCTCTTTAGTATAGTTTTGAAATTTGTAAGATATGGTTCATTTGAAAAGAACCAACTAATTAACCCATATCCCATTCATTATGCCACTTGTTGATAATTTATACCACATACAAATTGCATCAAAAGAAATCAACTAATACAACTTTGCATTTTTCTTCCATTCATTTCTTTTACATGTGTTTTAAGAAAGTGGATATTATGTTATGATGTTAGGATGTATGCTCATAGAATGAATGGTAGGATGATCTTAGTTTAACCATCAGGGATTGTGCTTAAGGGGAGTGAATAAATAAAAATATAAAAAATACTTTTCTTGTACATGCTTATACCCCTAAGCATAATAATAATCGTGTGGACTTAGAAACCCATGTGGGGTGATAAGTCCAATATACATGCTTGGATTTGTGGTTTGTTTAGCTAACCTTTATTTTGCTGTGTTAGATTTACTTTTCCTTTTCATGTAAATTTTGCAATTAGGATTTTGGAATGATTATTATGGGGATTAGGATGAGCATTGGTCATAAGATCCTATCTAATGCTCCATGTGAAGCCTTTCGAGCATCCACCTTCCAACCATCCAAAAGAAAGAACCAAAGAAAGAAAGAAGAAAAGAAGAATGAAGAAATGAAGCTTGAAGACCCCATAACAATGAGTTCCTTGCTTAATTGTATAATTCATTTGTAATCAGGTTGTATAAGGGTAGAGCTCAAACCCAATTTATTTTGAGTTTGTACGTGGTGCTCCACCAATGGCCTCTTATTCTTTTGCTTAGCTTTATAAATTGATTGATGATTTGTTTAGTTTTATGTATGGCATCTTTTCCTAGTTTATTCTTTACTTTATGTCTGATGATGATTAGGCTCTTAGAAAAAAATAAATCTTTTACCCAACTTAACAACTCAAACTAAAAATAAAGAACTCATAACCTCACCTAAAGCTTAGGTTAAAATCAAGATAAAAGAATTAGCAACCCTTATTGATGAGTATTTCTTTATAACATCATGCATAAATGCATCTTGTTTCACTCTTGATTGAGGGCTTCCACCTTTTGTGAGAAACTTTGATCTTGAGAGCCATGGTGGACACACCTCCTTCCTTCTCGCTAATTTTGGCCCAAAATCTCATTTTTCATGCATTAGGCATATGAATCCTATTAACATGAGTCAAAAATAATTGTCCAAAAAAAAATAAAAATAAAATGAAATCTAAATTACATTAAATTTAGGTCATTTGAAGCATGCCTTTTTCATGATCTAGTCTCTTTGGGGATTGAGTTTAAAGACTTAGTCTCTTTCTAAATAAATAATCTCCTTTATTATCTTGCATAAAGCATATGACTTACCTACATTTATTTAAAATTGTAGGAGGAGTTAATTATGGCCACCCCAGCATTGTAAGTCCAAGTGGTTTGTCCTCTGGAGGTAAACCAAATACCCACTTAGATTTAGGTTGCTTTTGGCCCTCGCCAAAGCTCTCTAGATTTAGGTTCTGAGATTGCTTCTCCCTTGTGGCCCTAAGCATAAATTCTCACCTCTTAGGAATTTCATAATTGTATTATGGAATTATAAGCCAAAATTCTAATGAATAATTCAACTCAAACAAATTAAATCAATTTTAAAATGTAAAGCCCAATCATAGATAGTTTGAGATGCTCGTAGTTTCCTAGCATCATGAGCATCTCCTACTTATCTCCATTTGGCTTCGATAATAAATCTCTCTTTGATCAATCCCATTTGATCTTCAAAAAAATACCAATCGATTGACAGTCCTTTTCTCATTGAAATCTTTAGAGACAATGATCATTTATCTTAATCGAGAGTTTTTCTAAGGAATCCCCATTCCTTATGATGTATTAACTATGGGGGCTTGCCCCTATAGGGAACTTACAAACTCGATTTAAAATAAACTCTGCTTTACTTTTCCATGTAAAGTTGGGGAAGAATCTCTGGTACATTTCAAAGACCCAACATCCTTAGAGTCCTTATTTTGGTGATTAGTCCATTATGGGGTGGTGACTTCATCTTCGAGATAGTACACTACTTCAATGTCATACCAATCACCCTAATAAGTACATCTCTTATGGCATCCAAAAGATGAATTTTTATATTATTGCTTTCCACCCACAGATTGAAGGCGATTATATAAAAAATTTTCTACCAATAAAGCAAAAGCCATAAAAGGTATTTGTAAATTAAAAATCTCATAAGGCAAAAGCCTCAGAAGGTACAGGTACACTAAAAACCTAAGAAGGTAAAACTTTTAGATGGTACACATACATCAAAAACATCATAAGGTAAAAGCCTTAGAAGGTTCTCAAAAGATCATCCAAATCAATATTATGGATATCTAATTGATTATTAGCCTGAGAAGCAAGTCAATGATTGGGAGTAATTTCAACATTGAAAATGAATATATATACATATATATATATATATGGTGTTTATTTTTATCTTCATCTAACTTGAAATAAATAAAACAAAAAATATTACACTTGTTGGACACCACGATCAGATATTATTATTGGGTGGGTGATGACATTGAGGAATGATATATTATCTCAAAAGATAGATGTCACCATCCTATAATGAACCTAATCATCTAATAAGGACTCCTAAGAACAATGGGTATTCAAATAGTAGATTATTCCCTACTTTATATGAAAAGTAGTAAAGTTTAATTTAAATGGGTTTATGAACTTCCTATGAGGTAATCTCCATAGTTAATCATTCCTAAGAATACTGCATTAAGGTAAATGATCATTGTCTCCAAAGATTTCAAAGATAGGACTATCAATCATTATTTTGGAAGATCAAGTGGGATTGATCAAGAGGATGAAGTTATTATCAAAACCAAATGGAGATGAGTAAGGGATGCTCATGATACTAGGAAGCCTAGTAAGCATCCTAAACTATCCTATGATTGGGCTTTATATTTTTGAATTTAAAGAGAATTATTTATTTAGGTTAAATTTTTATTAGAAATCTATGGCTTATAATTCCTCAACACAAGGTTGTGGAAATGCCTAAGAGGTGAGGATTTATGCTTGTAGCCCACAAAAAAATAGCAACCTCAGATCCTAAATCTAGAGAGCTTTGGTGAGAGCCAAAGCATGACCTAAATCTAAGGCGAAAGTGAGCATACGGTTTAATCCATAAGAGAGGATAAACCACTTCTTGGACTTACAACACTCGAAGGTGGCTGCCAACTAACTCCTCCTATGATTTTAGATACATGTAGGCAAGTCTTATGCTTTGCAAGATAGTTAGGTTGTTTGTTTATTTAGAAAGAAGACTAACTCCTTAAACTCACTCCCTACTAGATCATGTAGGGTATGAACTCATGACTTAATCTAATGCAAAATTTATTAAGTTTTAATTTTTCAGACATTTTGATTTGACACAGGCTATGAGATTCATATGCTTAATGCATGAGAAATTAGTTATGGGCCAAAATCAGCAAGAAGAGGTGTGTTTCCACCATAGCTCTCAAAGGTCAAACCATTTTATCTGGCAAAGGTGGAACCCTCCATAAGCAAGAGTGAAGCAAGATGATTTTCATGCATGATGAGAAATATACAACATCCAGCTAAGGGCTTGCTAAATCTTTTATTATCTTGATTTATGTCCTAAGCTTTATGTGAGGTTATGAGTTATTTAATTTTAATTTTGAGTTGATTAATTGGGTAGAAGATTTATTTTTCTCTAAGAGCCTAATCACATCCAGGCCATTCATCAAATAATGAAGAAACTAGAAAAATCATGCCATCTTAATGCACAAGCTACTCAAACATCAAATAATTTTATAAAGCTGGCGTAAAAGAATAAAAGGCCTTTGTGGTTGGGCTCCACACCATAAACCAAGAAATGGGTATGAGCTCTACCTTATACAACCAATTATAAAATGAATAAATAAAATTAAAGGAATTTATGTTATGGGGTCTTCATTCTTCATTCTTCATTCTTATTCTTCTTCTTTCTTTCTTCCTTTTGGATTGGTTGGAATGTGATTTCTCTGAAGGCTACACATGGAACATAAGACATAGTCTTATGACCAATATTCACCTCCACTTCCCCATAACATTCATTCCAAATCCTAATTATAAAAATTACATGAAAATGGAAAAAGTAAATCTAACTAAACCGCAAAATAGAGATTAGCTAAACAAAACACATCCCAAGTTATATGAATAAATTGGACTTAAACTTAGCACCCCACACATGGGTAACCAAGTCCATCTGTCCTAATTTGGATTATGCTTAGGGGTATAAACAACCTGCAAAAAAAAGTATTTATATTTTATTACAAGTGCCCTTAAGCACAATCCATGAAGATAATGGCTAAGATCGCCTACCATCCCCTATGCACATACACCCTAACATCTAGTCTAAAATATTACATCACAAACAAAATCGGCATCAAACCATGCACCGCCTAACATAGAGCTAGAAATGGTGACTTAGCCTAATGTGTGTGTTTTAATATGTGGCATGTCTTAGGGCTTTAAGGTTGGAATTTTCTAAGTGTGAAGGATTCAACTTAGAGGGTGGTTTCATTTAAGTGATTTAGTTGATTTGTCAATTTTATTTGATGATTTGATTTGGTTTGAATGAACCTACATTTAATTACTAAGTATTATAAAGAGAAGAAAAGAGAAGAGAACTTCTCTTTCATCCCTACCCTAAGTAATTTCTAATATAGATTCATTAATGATTTTCCTTTAGTGAATATTTTATTATGTGTTTTTATTAACCCTAAGTTTAGATTTTCTCTGAATAAACCTATTCAATATGAAAGGCATATTAGGATAAATTAAGGTAAATTACTATCACATAACACACAATAACTTATTTCTCTCCACCATGTATACCATGCATATGAATGATCCTAAGCATATCTTTACATGCAATGAAAACCTTAACACACCTTGATGTTGATTCTTAAGAGATGTTCATTAAGAAAGTTTGGATGTTTCATGAATGCATGATTTTATTAAGTAGAAAAAGAGGGACACTTTTATCCATTAATCAAATGTACACTTTACATGTATGAAAGATATAGAGTACATCCATTATTTTCTACACCGGGGTTTAAGGTACAAGACCTACTTGGGCTACTTAAAATCCTCGCAATCTCGGGATGTCCAGACTAATATACCACTTTTCTTAAATACATGTGCATGTACAAAAGAAATAAATGGAAGAAGAGTCATGCAAAAGATTTTTATTTGATTTGGTTGTACAATTTATATGTGTAAATGTAAAGATCCTTCTAAGTCATATAACATGAAAGGTATAGAAATAGATTTAAGCAAGTTATGTTCTTTCAAATGAACTATACACTTTGCAAATCCTATACATGTTCATGTAAAGAGAGGAGAAGAAAGTCAAACAAAATACACATCTTATGTTATAATCACATGCCAGCTTATAAGTATTTATAAGTAGCATAGCTTCATTTGTAATCTTTGACTTATAGGTTTTGAAAATACTTTTTGCTTTAATAGTGATAATAGCCACTCATATTCTTACTTTAGCCAAAACATGCAATTTGACATAAAGGAAAGCATGTTGATTTAATTGATTTTTCAAAAGACAATGAATGCATGATTTCATATGGCAAGCAACATTTAACATGCTTAAAAATAAATAAAGTGATGTAAGCATATAACTTTCTTTACCCTAATTAATTCCTAAGGACAATCCTATAAGTTAAGATAATTCAAAGTGAATCAAAATTCTTTAAAGAGATTTTTATTTTTTGAATTTGATTTGACTTAAGAGGTGTGAAAAGAGTTTGCTGGTCCTAACCCCTTTCCCCATGTGTGAATTGGTTTAGTTTAATTTTAGAATGATTAGATTGATTTTATGTTTTATTTAGGTTAAGGTGTGAATTAAATCCATTAATTACCCCTTACCTATACCACTTTAACATAATTAACCAAACAATTATGAGCCAACATATGATATGCAACCACATGAAATTTAAATCAATAATGTACCTTATGAAAGAAAGGGGCCTAATGCAATTGGCTCACATTATTGATTAATTAAACTAAAAAGTTTTAATTAAGTACTTTCATAACCATCCTGCACATGTGAGATGGATTATAATTTCCTTAAACTTACCTTAAGCTTTTGAACACCTAAGGATCTACCCAGAAAGAGATTGATTAATTTAGATTGGTTTTAAAATTTTGATTAGATTAATTAAGTAGATCATTAGGATTAATTCTTAATTAGGTTTGGATTAAGGAGGAAAGGGGGTTTAGGGAATAGCTTAGGGAAAATATCCCAAACCCATTCCATAAATCACCTCTTAATTTAAACAATGTTTAATTATTTTAATTAAGGGATTAAATCACTGTTCACATGCTTAATTACTCTCAATTACTTTAAGAGGGTGATTAGGGGTTCATTAATTAATTTCCCTAATTAACTCATTAATAAATCCCAAGAAAATTAAGGGAGGTAGAAGTCATCCCACTAAACATGTCTGAGAAACTTGGAATTAATTAATGTAGTAATTATGGAGTAATTAAGGTTATTAAGTTTTTAATCAAACCCTAATTGAGGAAAATTCACTATTCAAAATCAATTAAAAAATTTTTTTTAGATTCCCCTTTAAATTATCTTTAAAATGAACTTGAGTTTCCATTTTTTGGATTTGTTGGCATTTAGTTATGAAGTTTTGTGATTAATGGTAATTAAATAACCTAATTTATATAATCCCTATGCCGTGATCTGACGTGCTTTTCACATGATGCAACGAGATTGGTTATTTAAGTTGTCACATTGCGCACTGCATCAGCTGGCGACGTGACGTGCTTTCCCCTAGGTCGTCTGATCAAGGATTGGACAGTCAGGATTAAACTCGTGATTATAAAGGGATTAAATCAGAGATCTAGCATGTTTTAATCAGAGTTGTCTATCCAAAACACGTAGGATGGATGGCCCATGATTCATCCCTGCCTTTGCCTATGGGAGATAGAGGTCATCCGTCCTCCATGGCTTGATCCGAGCTCACTTGAGCTTGGATTAGGCTGAGATTCAACCCACACAATCAAGAAGTATAGGGAAGAACATCCAACAATTGAATTCTATTGGGGTGACAATTCCCTTCACAAAAGACCAAGGAATTTTCAACTTAAGCTCGATTTTAAGACATACCTCACCGAGGCTATCACCGGTGCTTCCAATGGAGGAGGTAGCTTCATCTAGTGGAGATGAAGCTCTGTTGAAAGTTTCAAGGTTCAATTTGAAGTGGATCTCCAATTGACTAAGGCTCCCTCTAATGGATTGCGACTTTGGTCTAAGTCTCCCTTCCTGTGGCTTGGATGGTTGGGAAATGCTTCAGGTGAGCTCGAATTGCCTCCTTGATGGTGCTTGCAAGTGAATTGAGGTTTGGTGGATAATTGAATGAAATGCAATTTCCTTAGGCCTTCCCTATTTTCAGCTTAAGCAAAATCAAGAAGGAGAAGTTTGGGAAGCTTGTGGATGCTTACCTTTGATCACCATGGCTCAATCGACTTTAGGGAGTGTGGATTGAGTTGGAATGAGGGGGAGTATATCTCCCCCTACTTGGATCAGACGGTCATAGCTTACATTGCCATTTTCTTCAATTTCTCTGATTGAATTTGTTGTTTAGGCTATTAGGGATCCCATGTGCTTCAGTTTTGGTAGAGGAGTGAAATGGAAGAGGTGCACATGTGCTAGGTCAGTGTGGGAGAAGATCTAAGCGGAGAATTTTTATTAGAGGGGTTGGTTTGGCCTTGGGTTAGGTCATCGCTGGCCTAAACCAATTGAGTCATGTGCACCACCCTCCTTGGTGTCCAAATGGTCCACTAGGAAGATGCTAAGTGGCCATGAAAAGGAATTGGCCAAATTACAAGTGAATTTGGCCATAGGTTACCCTTTGACTTAGGGGTAAAATGGTTGTTTGGCCTTGATTTTGACTTGGATAGATTTGAGATGATTAAAAAATGGGTTGTGCCAATTTTCAATGAATTTGGACTTTATTTGATATGATTTGGCTCAAGTTGACCCATTTAGGTCAAAATGGGTCAACTTGGGTCAAGTTGACCAATTGGTCAAATTGGGTCAAACCATGGGTTAGGTCAAGTTCAAATGATCATTTGTAGCCTATGGGTGCCATTGGTTTGGTTTAATTTGATTTTTATTTGATTTTGGTTCATTTGAGTTCACTTAGGTCAAATGGGTTAAGTTGATCGATTTGACCCATTTCACCCAATTGGGTTTGGTCATGGGTTGGTTTAGGCTTGGTTAATCATTTAAAATGTATTGCAAGCTTTGATTTTAATCAATTTTGATTTGGTTTGATTTCAAGTTGATTTGACCTTTTAGGTCAAGTTGGGTTCATGGTCAATTGGGCTAGGTTGGGTCTAGTTGGTCAATTGAGGCTTTGGTCAAGTTCACCAAGTGATTTAGATGAATTTGACCCATTGGTTGCAATCAATTTTGCTTAAACCAAGATTTGACACATTTTGACTTTTAGGTCAACTTGGGTCAACTTGGGTCAAGTGGCCAATTAGGCTAGGTTTGGCTCAAATGATGGCTTGATCATGTTCAGTCATTGATCATGAACTAGTTTAGATCAATGGTTTTAATCAATTTGGCCTATGGTAGATTTTGGCTTATTTGGGTTTCATTCGGGTTAAGTGTTGACTTGCTCAAAAGTTAGGTTTGACTTAGTTTGACCCAATTTGGGTGATTGATTATCTTAGGATGATTGTTGCTCACAATGTGAGACATAGGTGGGCTTAGTTCAATCTAATTTGAGTAAGATTAGAATTTAGCTCAAAAAGGTGTTTTAGGTCAGTTTGGGTCAAGTGATCCTAAATAAGTCAATTGACTTGATCAAGGCTTGATTCAAGTTTGGTTTAACTCACATATGGACTTATGATTGAAATATAAATCCAATTGCAAGTGATTTTGAATCAAATGGGTTTTGATTCATTTGATAACTTCAAGTCAAAAGGGTGAGTACGGGTTTAACTTGGGTTAGTTTGATTTTAGTTTGATGATTGAAGTTTATGTTTATATTTGAGTTTATGATTGAAGGATTGATTATTTGAAGAGAAAATCCAAAGGTTTGGATTGGTTTGAGAATGATTTGATAAATGAGAATATAAATGGGTTATGAGAAAAAATTTTGAATTTGGAGTGATTTGAATTGGATTTGAGCTAAGTCCATAAGATGAAATCAAAGTGACTTAGGAATGATTTTTGGATTTAGAATTGAGTTTCGAATTTAGTTTTGGTCAACTGAATTCATATTTAATTTATATTTGTGAATATAAATGATAATATAAATGGGTTATGAGAAAATCTTTTGAATTTGGAGTGATTTGAATTGGATTTGAGCTAAGTCCATAAGATGAAATTAAAGGCTTAGGAAAGATTTTGGATTTAGAATTGATCATGGATTTCAATCATTTGGAATTGATTCATGATTTGGATTTTGGAATTGATTTGAATGATTTGAGAAAAATCATTTAAGTTGAAATTGATTTAAGATTGAAGTTTATTTGAATTTGAAGTTGATTTGAGTTTGAAGTTTGACTTGAAAGAAGGAAGTAAGGATTTGGTTCAAGCTAAAGGGTAGGGAAGTTTTCCTAATACCCCTAAGACATGACCTATTCCTTATGGCTAACTCTTCTAAGTCTCTAAGGTTAGGTTAAATGTTCACCTAATCACTAGAAGTGTCTTAAAACTAAGGAACTCTTAATATCTAGAGGAGTCCTATGTCTAAGATGGAGAAGTTGAGAGCGCGCTCCAAAAGTGAGGTCAACAATATATATTTGTAAATTGCACATGAAAAAATAAGGCAAAGCTCAAGGAGCAACTTTGGCTATAGCCTCAAATAGATGTTTGATTTGACCTCTTCCACATATGTTAATGCCATTGAGTAATACTCTGACAAATTATCTCGAAAGAATCAAAATAATTAATCTCTTCCATAGAGCTTAACGTCATCGAGTAACACTTTGACAAAATAACCTCGGATGAGAATTAAAACTATTGACATCTTCCACACAGGTTGAATGTCACCAAGTAACACTCTAACAAACAATCTCGGATAGGTCAAAAATCCTTTATAGATTCCTCCCCTTGAAGGCATGCCCCTGAGGAAGCCTCGATTGGAAGTTAGTAGTGGACAAGGTCCTCACTAGAAATACTCCAAGAGAATAAGTGGTTGATAGGGTCTCCACTCATCAAAATCTTAACAGTAAAAGTCTCGGTGTACATCAAAAAACCTCAAAAGTAAAAGCCATAGAAGGTACAAGTTCATTAAAACTCTTAGAAAGTAAAAGCCTCAGAAGGAATAGGTATATTAAAAATCTAAGAAGATAAAAGCTTTAGAAGGTACACATGCATCAAAAATTTCAAAAGACAAAAGCCTTAGAATGTACATGCACATCAAAAACCTCAAAATACTAAAGCCTCAAAAGGTATACATACATTAAAAATCTTAGAATCCAAAAGCCTTAAAAGGTACAGGTATAATAAAAACTTTAAAAATCAAAAACATCAATAGATACAGGTATACCAAAATGTCATGAGATATAATCCTTTTAAAATCAAAGTCTGAAAAAGAATATATGATTACTGTCATCATTAGAGGGAGAAAACTTTATAATACAAATATATATACTTCTTATGTTTGGGGGGCAAAGGCCTTAATGACCATAAGAGATAATCTGGAGCCTAAATTTGAAATGTGCACTGCCTAACCATGCTAGTTTCAAACCTCAAGATTGAGAAAAATTAGAGTCTGTGATGGAAGTTGCACACTGTTATATAGGTCATTGGAGAACTCCAGGATTTGGAGAAAGTTGGAGGAACTCGAAAGTGCATTGGAGCCTAAATTTGGGATACAAAACCAAGTGGAAACCGGACTAGGGAGAACTAGCTATGGAGGGTGCAACTATTATATTAAAGGGAGAACTCCAAGATTTAAAATAAGTTTGATGAACCTGGAAGAACACTAGGGCCTAAATTTAGGATATGTGCCGCTTAACCAGGTCAATTTCAAACCCCGGGATTAGGGAGAACTAGAGCCTAAGAGGGGGGTCGCACACCGTCATAAAGGTCAGTGGAGGATTCCAAAAATTAGAGAAAGTTGGAAGAACTTGGAATCACACTGAAGCCTGAATTTGGGATATGCGCTATCTAACTAGTGAAACCCACTGGTAGAACTAGAGCTGAGGGTCAAGATCTCAAGGTTAGTGGAGGATTCCATAATTTAGAGAAACTTGGAATCACCCAGACTAATTGGGATGCAGTAACCATTGGAAACTCGAGATCTGGGAGAACTAGAGTCTACAAGGGGGGTTGACACCGTTATTAACATCAGTGGGAGAAACCAAGACTTGAAAAGAAATTTGGAAGTATATTGTGGTGTTTATTTTTGATTCATTTATATGAGGGGGACACAACATAGATCTGAGGGTGTACTTATTGAGATGATCGGGTATGACATTGAGAAAAAGTATTCTATCTCGAAAGATAGAAGCCACTACCCTACAATGGACTAATCACACAAGGACTCTAAGGCATGATGGGTCTTCAAATATACAGAGATTTTCCGCTTGCATGGATGAAAGAAGTAGGGTTTATTTAAACCAAGTTCTAAAAGTTCCTATGGGGAAGCCCCATAATTAATTACATCTTAAGAAAATGAATCCCTTAAGAATACTCGATTAAAGTATTATTGTCTCCAAAGAATTAAAGATGGGACAATCAATAAATTGGTTGTGTTTTAGAAAATTAAGTGGGATGGATCAAAAGAGTAGAGTTATTATTGAAATCAAAGGAGATGAGTAGGGAGTGCTCATGATACTAGGAAACTTAGTAAGCACTCCAATTTATTCTATAGTTGGGCTTTATATATTTGAAGTTGCGGAGATTTATTTATTTTATTTGAAATTTTATTAGAAATCTTAGACTTATAATTCGATAATACAAGAATGTGAAAATACCTAAGAGGTGAGGATTTACGCTTGTAGCCCCAAAGGGAAATAACAATCTCATATCCTAAATCTAGGGAGCTTTAGCAAAGGTCAAAGCACGACCTAAATCTAAGGCAAAAGTGGGTATATGATTTACCTCTATAAGGGAGAGTAAACCACTGATTTGGATTTATTATCACTGAGTGGAAACTCTCCACGCTAAATTCATGTAAAAGTCATATGCTTTTGAAGATGGCTGTGGTATTATTTAGAAAAGAAACTAAGTCCTTAAACCCACTCCCTAAAAGACTAGAGCATGAGGGTTATGTATAATGACTTAAATCTAATGCAAATTTTTATCAAATTTTATTTAATTTGAGACTCTTTATTTTGACACGGGCCATAGGATTTTGTATGCCTAAATGCATGAGAAGTTGATTATGGGCCAAATTAAAAGGGAAAAATGTGTTCTTCCATCATAGGCTCTCAAAAGTTAAACCCTTACTATCTGGCAAATGGAAGCCCTCTATTAACAAGAGTGAAATAAGATGATTATGCATGATATTAAACATACAACATCCAACTAAGGGGTTGCTAAATATTTTATTTTCTTGATTTAATGCATAGGCTTTTATATGATGTTATGAGTTATTTTAGAGGTTTAGTTATTAGTTGTTAGTCGGGTAGAAAATTTAATTTTATCCTAGAGCCTAATCCCATCCGCCATACAATTATCAATCATAAATAAATTATGAAAAGGCATGTTTTTTCTAATGCACAAGCTAAATAAAACATCAAACAATTTTATAAAGCTATTGCAAAGAAAAAAGGCGATGCGATCTACCGACAACCCAAAAAAAGAAATGAAGGTGCCAAGCTCTACTTATACAACCTGGATTACAAGAGAATAATTACAATTATTAATGATGAATATTATGGGGGTCTTCATTCTTCATTCTTCATTCTTCATTTCTTCATCTTTCTTTTCTTCATTTGATTTGCTCCCTTTCTTTCTTCCTTTTGGCTTGATTTGGATATGCTTGCTCCAAAGACATCATATGGTACATAAGACTTGGTCTTATAACCAATGCTCATCCTAATTCCCCAAAACACTTATCCTAATCCTAATGTAAAATTATATTAAAAGAAGAAAAGTAAATCTAGCTACACTTGCAAAATAAATGTTAACTAAACACACCATACAACCCAAGTAGTTATATGAATAATTTGGACTTAGCACCCACATATGTAACCAAGCCCTTCTATTTAGGCTATGCTTAAGGGCTAAGTAACACACGTAAAAGTATTTATATTTTTTTGTACCCCTTAAGCACAACCCCTAAAGCATGATTAATATACCACTTTTCTCAAATGCATGTGAATGTACAAAAAGAACCACAAGAGCGAGAAGTCATGAAAGAAATCATATTTGATTTGATTATATGATTTACATATGTGATATGAAATTCTTCCTAAGTCTTAGCATGGAGATTCATAGGAGTAGATTTAGATAAATATTATGTTCTTTTCAAATGAACTATACATTTATAAATCCCATGCAAATCCATATAAGATAAAGAAAGAGAGCTTCATATTGCATATCTTATATTATCAACACATGTAAACTTAAGATATTTGTAATTAACATCCCATGTATTATAATTGATTTATAGGCTTTTGAAAATAATTTTGATTTAATAGTAATAATGGCCACATATTTTTAATTTAAATGAACACATGCAATTTGACATAAAAGAAACCATTTCATTTAGTTGATTTTAAAAGAAATGAATGCATGATTACATATGGCAAGCAACATTTAACATGATTGGAAAGAAATAAAGGAACATAAGTACATAATCTCACTCATTCCAATTAATGCCTAAGGACAATCATACTAAATAAGGTTATTTAAAATGAACCATTGTTCTTTAATGACACTTTCAGTTTTTAGTTTGATTTGACTTAGGAGATGTGAAAGAGGTTTGCTACCCTAATCATTCCCCATGTGTGAGTTAATTTGGTTTTATAAAGAAGTAATAAGTTGATTTTATGGTTTTAATTAAGTTAAGCATGGATTAAATCAACTAATTAACCCTTACCTTGTCACCTTGTAATAAATTAAATAAATAAGTATGAGCTAATATGATATGCAACCATAGAAAAGTTAAATGCTCCTAAATGAAAGGCCTAATACTTATCTCATAATAATTAATTAAACTTAAGGAGCTCACTTAATTACTCTATGGTTTTCACACATATGAGCTAATCATAATTTCATTGGCTCTCTCTTTAGGTTATTGAACACCCAAAGGGCTACCCAAGAGTTAATTAGACAAGGTATGGAATATTATGATTTCAATTTAATTAATTAAGCCATTTAATTAATGAATTAAACCATTAATTAACCCAAATTAATTGATTTCAAGTCAAGTGAAATGAACTTAGGTAAAAGAGTCGAAAAGAGGTCCCAATCTCATTCCCTGTGCCCATTCATAGTTCTACAATGATTAACAAACTTAATTAATGATTTTCTTACTGTTTAGAATATTGATTAATCATAATTAATTAAGAGAGTAATTAAAACTAAGACAAGTAATTTTCCTAATTAACTAAGCAATAAATCTCAAGAAAATTATGGGAGGCAGAGGTCATCCCATTAATCAAACTCAAAAAGTTTGGGATTAATTACTTGGATAATTAGAGAGTAATTAAGCTATTAAATTTTTAATTAAACTTAAATTAAGTTTTAATTACTATTTAAAATTAAATAAAATTAATTTTAAATTAATTGCTTCTGAAATACCTTTAAAATGAGTATTTAATTATATTTTTTTTTGGATTTTTTTATAATTAGTTATGATTTTTTAAAGTTCCAGTTGATTAAGATAATTTTCATGAAGTTTGTTAATTTATTTTATTAAAATAAATCATTTGAACTTCAAAATTCAATATCTTTCAATCCCGAAGTGATTTTGATTTAAAATATTTATGGTAGGTAGATTTCAGCTTCAATTTCAATCTCTCAGAGTTTCAACTTAATCTCATATGTATTTTTAGTTTAATTAATGAAATTTTATTTTTACCAAAATTTAAATTAAGCTCAAACTATTCTAAAAATTTGGGATTTTATTTTATTGAATTCTGAAAGATGAATTCAATGAGCCTTTATTTAATTTTTCATTAAGTATTTATTTCTATCAATTTTAAATTTTTAGGTGATTTAAATATTTTTTAAAATGAAAATCTGGAATTTCCCACTTAACCCAAGACATTGACTGATGGAAACGTGGTGCCATGCCGCAACGAGGACCTCACCGTTCGCGGCACGGAAGATTCAAGTAAATGTGGTGGAACGTCGACCAACGAGCAGGAAAATGATATGAACAATGACCATGATGCGATCATATCCACCCCAATCATGGATCGGATGATCCGGATCCGATCGCGGATTCGGATGGATCGTGATCAATAAAAGATGAGTCGATCCCTGAACGTGGATCGACGACTCATAATGAAACCAAAGGGAAAAGTTCAAAAAAATATGAAATGAGGTTCGATTGGGCTCATCTTCGTGTTGATCTTCAACAAAAAAATTTTATTCATATTTGGATCAAATAAACTGAAAAATGTGAGGTTTATCTAAGGAAAATTCCTAAATCGCAAGAAAATTATCATAAAAAATAATAAATCCTAAGGCCGGCTATGGCTTTTTGAAGATTACCTCACCGAGGATAATTTCTAGCGCTGGTGATGATCCAAGCATGCTTTTGAGTGGGGAATGAAGCCTTGAATGAGCCTAGACCTCTCGACTTCCTTCAGAATGATGCCTTCTCCAATCACCGCTACTTTCTTGCCGAAATCCACTTATTTTTTATGTTTTTAACCCCAAAATCAAGTGAGAATGATTGCTGGTTGGTTTAGGAGCTCTAAAGGATGAAAATGAGAGTGGGAGTAGAAGTTTTGCTGCCTCTAATACCTTGTGTTTGATTTTGGCCAAAAATCCTTCTTTTTGTTTAATTTTAAGCTCCAAAATATTATCATTTGGCTTGGGGTGGTTGGGAATAGAAAGGAATCATCCTATGTGGCTCATTTTATTTGGCCAAGGCATGAAAAGTGGTTGCCATGAAAGACAAATGGGTGTCCTACCAATGAGAGGTGGGAGTCCTTCATGCCAAGTGTTTCAATGGGAGAGGTGAGGTAAATTCACCTACCCATGAGTCATGGCTACCCCAACCACCTTTGGGTCAAATAATCAGTGT
The DNA here is from genome assembly GCA_021442155.1 of Cymbidium sinense. Taxonomy (NCBI): domain Eukaryota; kingdom Viridiplantae; phylum Streptophyta; class Magnoliopsida; order Asparagales; family Orchidaceae; genus Cymbidium; species Cymbidium sinense. The sequence goes on from JAKCPB010001352.1 coordinate 61,361, forward strand.
CCTTGGTGCCTATGTGGACCAATGGATGAGTGTCAAGTGGCTAAGGAAGAGAAATGACCACTTGGGCAAGTGTCTTTTCTCATGGGATGCCCTTGACCTAAGGGCAAAGTGTTCATTTGATATTGAATTTGATTTGAGCAGATTTGAAATGAGTCAAAAGTGAATTGGACCAAATTTCATGTCATTTGGAGTTCATTTGGTTTAATTTAGGTTAATTTGACCCATTTGGGCCAAATTGGGTCAAAACATGTTAGGTTGACTAATTGGTCAAATTAAGCCAAACCAAGGGTTAGGTCAAGTTTAAATGATCATTTGGAGTATATTGGTTCAATTAGTTTCAATCAATTTGATTTAATTTAGATTTAATTTAGATTTTGGCCAATTTGATCCTTTAGGTCAATTTGGGCTAAGTTGACCAATTTGACCCAATTAACCAAATTGGCTTGAATCATAGGTTTAGTTGATCATTTGGAATATATTCTAGGCTTTGGTTAAATTCAATTTGGATTTGATTTGGTTTTAGGTTGATTTGACCCTTAAGATCAATTTGGGCTAAATTGGGTTAGGTTGACCAATTGGTCAAATTGTGCTCAATTGAGACCTTGATCAAGTTCAAAAATCAATTTAGAATGAACTTGAGCCATTGGTTGCAATCGATTTAGTTTAGGTTGCAATTTGGCTAGCTTGGGTTCATATGGATTAAAGGGTTGACTTAGTCAATGGGCTAGGTTGACTTAGTTTGACCCAATTCATGATAATTGATTAACCTAGCATGATCAACAATCATGACATGAAGTTTAGATTAACTTAATTCACTTTGATTTGAATTGAATTGGATTTTGGTTCATGTAGGTCAAATTGGCTACTTTGGGTCAAGTGAGCTAATTGGGCTTAGTTGGCTTAATTTTTTTAGTTGAGTTTAATTTAGTTGAGTTTATATATGAATTTGAGATTGACATATAAAATCAATTGCAATTGGTTTAAGTTCAAATGAGTTTTGGCTCATTTGAGTATTTCAAGTCAAATGGGCTAGGTTGGGTTTAACTTGAGTTGACTTGGATTTGGTTTGATAATTGTAGTTTATGTTTATATTTGGAACAATGATTGAAGGAGTGATTGAATCATTAACAAATCCATGGGTTTTGAGATGATTTGGGTATCATTTAGCCAAGTTCAAGAATTTGGCTAGGGCTAAATTCAAAATTTGATTTGATTTGGGTTAGGTTTTGGCCTTTTGAATTTATATTTTATTTATATTTGTGAATATAAATGAAGATATAAATGGGTTATGAGAAAATCACTTGAGTTGGAGTGATTTAGAAGCAAATTTGATCAAATTTAGGGATGTGGGTCAAAAGGGCTTGACTTGGAAATTAATTTGATTTGGGTTTCAATCATTTGGATTTGATTTATGATTTGGAATTTTATAATTGAGAAAATCAATTGGATTGGGGTTGATTTGAATTTGGTTAAGGCTAAGTCCATAAGATAAAATCAAAGGACTTAGGAAGAGATTTGGAGTTTAAATTTAATCATGGGTTTTCAATCATTTCATAGTTAGATTTGATTTTGGAATTTGGATTTGAATTTGAGATTTGATTTGGAAGAAGAAGAAGGATTTGGTTTGTGCTATAGGGCAGGTAAGTCTTACTAAATCCCTAAGGGGCAACCTATCCCTATGGCTAACTCTTCTAAGTCTCTGGGGTTAAGTTAAGTATTTACTTAATCACTAGAAGTGTCTTAAGACTAAGGAACTCTGAGTGTCTATGAGAGTCTTAGATCAATGATAAGGAAGTTGAGAGCTCACTCCAAAAGTGAGGTCAATATATACTAGAGCCTGAATTCAGGATGTGCGCCAACCATGTCAGTTGGAAACCCCAAGATCGGGGAGAGCTGGAGCCTTCGAGGGAAGGTCGGCACCATTATACAAATTAGTGGGAGAAATGAAGACTTGAAAAGAAATTTGGAAGCACATTGAAGCCTAAATTTGGGATGCTCGCTACCTAATCAGTCTTGGAAACTCAGATGGGAGAACTAGAACAGAGAGTGGCACCATTATAATGCATTATTATGCGTGAAAAAACTAGTTGTGGTAGAATAAAACTTCACGCCCTAGATTGTATTAAAATCCAGCACACACATAGACAGTTGAAAAGAGAATAAAAAAATCCAAAAATTTTATGTGGAAAACCCTAGAAAGAGGGGAAAAAATCACGGGGTCTAAACCAATAAAAATGCTCTACTATATATCTACTTCGGAGTACAAAGTTAAAGTTTTCCTGATAATAGGATTACTAGATTGTATGTGAGAAATCTACAATAGAATTCGAATCATTATAAGATGCATAGAAGTAACTTGTTTGGTGGCGATGACAATAGGCTGATCGCATAATGATGGTGATGACTAACTTCAACTTTAGTCCCGCCTTTCTCAAGTTCACTTCTAGCTTCTTTCTCCTCTTGTGACAAGAATGGGGTCCTATTTATAGGATTCTAAGAGAGAAATTTTGGTCATTGTAGACAAAATCTCAAAACACTCCATCGGACGATGTATATCGATTCATTTGATCATAGATAGTTTTTTGATGATTTGACCTTTCAAACAATCTTCGTTTTGAGTGATCTTAGGCTTGTTGAATTTATCTCGTCGAGCTGCTTGATTCGACTATAAGTACTTCAAATTTGAAAGTCATTTGATTATCCAATCAGTATTTCGAATTTTTATATGTAGTATTTGAGCTTGGTTTGAGCTCATTTGGGCTCGATTTGACCTGATTCTAGTATTATTGAACTCATCTCACTAAGTCATTTAATTTAATTATATATATGATTTGACTTCAGATCCATGCTTGATTTATAAATTTTATAGGGATATATCATTTTGAGAGTTTTTACTCGTTTAATAAATGGGTTAGATCAAATTTAAGTCAAGCCCTCACTCAGCTCGTCGACTCGATTTGACACCTGGTTATATGTTTTGCCACTTTGATGTTGTAAGTAGTAGGGTTGAAATAAATTTAATATTCACCAACAATAAGAACTTGAGTTGTTCCCTCACTCTCTATATATATATATATATATATATATATATATATATATATATATATATATATATATATATATATATATATATATATATATATATATATATATATATATATCTGCTCGTGTTTCACTCCAACTCAAACAGTGCGAAATAGAAATAAACAACAAACTCAGTCACACCATTAGGATCTTTTTGGGATCAATTTTATTATATTTTTTAAAATAGATATATTTATGATATTTTTAAATTTTTTTATTTTTTTTATTTTCAATATATCCCTTTAAAATTTATAAATCAAGTACGAATATCAAGTTAAAGTATGTATACAATCAGATTAAACGACTTAGTGAGATGAGTCCAATAAAACTAGAATTGGGTTAAATCGAGCCCAAATGAGCTCGAATTAAACCCAAAACTTCATATAAAAATTTCAAATTATTGATTGGATGATTACATGACTTCCAAATTTGATGTGTTTATAGTCAAATCAAGCGGCTCGACGAGACGAATCCAATGATCTTAAGATCACTCAAATCAAAGATCATTTGGATGATCAAATCACCTGAAAAACTATCTATGATCAAATAAATCAATATAAACAGTCTGATTGAGTGTTTTGGGATTTTGGCTATAATGATTAAAATGTCCTATCAGAATCCTATAAATAGGACCCCATTCTTGTCTTAGGGGGAAGAGGGAGCTAGAAGCAAACTTAGGAGAAAGTTGAGAGAGAGCTAGAAGTTTGAAGTTCGTCATCACCACCACCGATCATCGCCGCCTTATTGTCGCCGATACTATCATCATTACCCATACCAATAATAGTTATTTTTATCTTATTCTGGAATTCCCATTGTCAGACTTTCTCTTATACAATCTTGTAATCCCGTTATTTGGAAGATTTAAATATTGTATTCCAAAATAGATATATAGTGGAGCATTTTTACTAGGCTACACCCCATGATTTTTTTCTCTATTTTGAGGTTTTTTTCACGTAAAAATTTTAGAATTTTTATTTTCAACAATTTGTGTGCGTACTGGATTTTCATACAAAGCTAAGACATGAAATTTTACTCTACCGCTAGAAGTTTTCTAGCACAACAATTATAAATAAATATTATTTTTAAAAAATACATAAAATAATTTTAGAAGTTTTGAGTATTTTAATAAATAACTATCACCATTAAATATTTTTTGTTGCATGCTAGAAAATAAATTATGGTAGAATAAAAATTCACACCTTAGTTTCATTGGGAAATTCAATAAGATAGTTGAAAAGAGATTGATATAATTTTTTATTTATACTTCTAACTAGTAAAATGCTCACTAGATATTTTTGTCTGATAACGAGATTACAAGCTCAGATGTGAGAAATCTTTAATAAACGAGATTCAGAATTATGTTACAAATCAAAATACAGAACAATAGGCAATGGCGTTATAATAGATAATCGACAACAACGGTGGTGACGACGAACTTCAAACTTTTAATTCGCTCCCACCTTTCTCTCAAGTTCACTTCTTATTTTCAACAATTTGTGTGTGTACTGTATTTTCATACCAAGCTAAGATATGAAATTTTACTCTGTAGCTAGAAGTTTTTCAGCACGCAATAATTATAAATAAATAATATTTTTAAAAAAATACATAAAATAATCTTATAAGTTTTGAGTATTTTAATAAATAACTATTACCATTAAAAATTTTTGTTGCGAGCTAAAAAACAAACTACGGTAGAATAAAAATTCACATCTTAGCTTCATTGGGAAATTTAATACGCACACAGACAGTTGAAAAGAGATTAAGAAACTCCAGAATTTTTATGTGAAAAAATACCAAAAATAAGGGAAAAAAACTACGGGGTCTAACCTAATAAAATGTCTTCACTATATTTGTTTTAGTGTGTTGCTTTTAAGTTTTCTCGATAATAGATTCTCAGATGTATCTGACAATGAGAATGTATCAACAAATATACAAATGGTTGGACTATAATAGTTGTTTGGCGATAATGATAGAATATCTAGAATAACCATAGACGAACGAACTTATAGTTCTCTCTCAGCTTTCTCCCATATCGATTTATTTGATTATAGATAGTTTTTGGGTGATTTGACCATTCAAATGACCTTCAATTTGAATGATCTTAGACTCGTTTGATTCGTCTCGTCGAGCTGCTCGATTCAACTATAAGCATATTAAATTTGGAAGTCATTTGATAATCCAATTAGTGTAACAAAGTTGTCAAGTGTATCTTTAAGCTTAATTCGAGCTCATTTGGGTCCTACTTCACTCAATTTTGGTGACGTTGAACTTGTCTTATTGAGACATTTAATTATTATGCAAAACAACATATATGCATTATTTTAAAATTTCATGTGTGATATATCAATTTTATTTTAAAATAAAACATAAATAAAATAAAATAAAATAATAAAAAAAAATTCCTAAATGATAATATCAAGTCTCCTAGCAACTAGAAACAAATAGCTGTTGCAAACTAATGATTAGGAGTTAATACTAATACTAATAATAATAATAATTTGTTGCGTGCTAGAGAACTCGTAGCGGTAAATGAAACTTTACTCCTTAATTTTGTACTGAAATTCAGCACACACATAGATAGTTCAAAAAATAATGTGATTTTCTCACATCTTATTAGGGTATTTATACTTGAAAATTGACTCTTCAAATTCTTAAAAAAAATTAAATAATATTTAAAAACTCTTCATCTTCTAAAAAAATTTAGTATTCTTTTACAAAAAATAGAGTAAAACTCGTTATCTTATATATATCTTCATACTTCATATTGAAAAGAAGAAAGCACTTCTAAAAATAAATAAATAAATAACTTTTTTTCTTTTTTTAAAAGGATTTTTATTTTGATAATTTTAATTTAAAATAAAAATAATGATAATTAAATTTAATTATACCATTTGTTTTAAAATATATAATAATAATAATCATCATCATAATAATAATAAATATATCAAATTTTTTATGTGGAACGTGCACATTAAAATATATGATAATTTAAATTTGACAAAAATAAAAAATTATGATTTTATATATATTTGTATAATTTTGGATGATGTTTTACACAGATTTGTATAATTTTGGATAATAAAAAATTAATCTTGATTTTTATATAATTTTTAAATTAATTTTTAGACTTACAAAAATTTAACATATTTTTTGGACTAAACAAATTTTATCATCCAAAAATAGGAGGTAAATGATATATTACTTTAAAATTCATAAATTCAAGCACAAATCTCAAATCACTACATATGAGCAATTAAATTAAAAGTCTCGGCGAGACGATTATTCAACATCAAAATTGAGCCAAATCAAGTCCAAATAAGCTCAAATCAAGCTCAAAAATATACTCGAATAATTCATGAAATTAATTTGATTGTCAAATGATCTCCAAATTTGGTGAGTTTATAGTCGAATCGAGCGACTCGATGAGACGAATCCAACGAGCTCAAGATTACTCAAATCAAAGATTGTTTGGATTGTCAAATCATCAAAAAATTATCTATGATCAAAAAAATTAATATGATGTATATATATATATATATATGTATATATATATATATATATGTATATATATATATATATATGTATATATATATATATATATATGTATATATATATATATATATATATATATATATATATATATATATAGTCACGTGATTTTTTTTATTTTCTTGATAATTGTGCTAAATTTTCGTACAAAACTATGACATGAAATTTTACTCAACTACTATGAATTCTCTAGCACATAAAATAATAATAAACAAATGGGTTATGATTATAATGGTTGATGCTCGACAAGTATTCTTAGCAAGAATAGAGCTAATTCATAGCCGACCTTCTGATTGATAAATAAGGTTGTTAACCAGTCAATTTCAAGTTGATTTGAGGTGGTCTTTAGATCTACTCAATATATTTTCAAGTAGCTCAAGATCGGCTTGTGTCTTAAATCAATTGAGAATTAATTGATTTTAAGATACATCGACTTGTTTTTGTTTGATTTTGAGCAGCTCAAATTGAGATTTTTACTTATATTAGCTTGAAATTGAATTGAATCGGCTCATTTTGATCTAGTTAGCTCAAGTTCAATAAAAATGATTATTCAATAAATTGCAAAAAAATTCAGTGCAAGAAATAAAATAGAATATGATTTTGAAATATATTACATCGAGATTATACTTGATATGATCCTGAAAATTCTACTAATAAGACGAATCTTGATCAAAAGTAATATGATTCTCACTAACCGAGATCAAGCTGCTTATTATTAATCGAATTCTTAAATAAGTGTTTATCAAATCGAAAGCATCTTGACTTACTAAGTCCAAGATCTCATAATTCTAATTTCATTTGAGCATTCAAATACACAAAATACATCATATGATCAAAGGAATCATTTTGAGCCGTTGATGGAGGGGAGTGGTTCAATTTTGCATATATTTACGTAGACGCCACCTCCTCTAAATAAATTTCATTCTTCATATATATATGAGAGGCAAGAAAAGAGAGAGCTCTAAAGTTTGAAAATCCTCCACGATAATCGTGTTACTCACTGATTTGCCGCCAACCACTCCTTGGTTACCAACCACCGCTCGTCATTACCGCTACCGCCACCATTGATCCTTATCGCCATCAATTCGCTGACATTACCGCTGACCACTATCGCTCGCCGCCGCCATCGCTATCAACCATCGCCGCTGGTCATCATCGCCACCACCGACGCTGACACCGCCACTACTATCGTTTGGCCACCGCCTGATCTCGACGGCTATCTTTCGCCGGTCACCATCCCGGACTTCATCCTCGGCCACACCCCGCCGTTTCACCATTATTATATGGTCGTTGCTACTGATTCTGATTATTGTCATCCTTCTCATATACATTCAGAATCCCGTGACGGAAAACTTGTACTCCAAAACAAATACATAATGAAGATTTTATGCCAGCCCGTGATTTTTCTCTTTCAGATTTTTCACGTAAAAATTCTATTGTTTCACTTTAAATACACGTGCAAGGTGTTGGATTTCACAACAACAAGACTAGCTGTAAACTTTACTCATCAGATTTTAGCACACAACAATATGAATTGTAATGTCATGTTTATTATTTTATCTTACAATATGTGATCCAAATTTTATTTCTAATACTGTCCATTTCATTTTCTATAATTAAACCCTTTTTAACGATAATAATTGTTTCTAGATTTTAGTATCTGGTTGGATGATATTAAAATTTATAATGAATTTTAAAATTAACGCATTCTCAGCTATGAATATCTTAGCTTCGCCACCCAATAAATGAAAGTTAGATCATATTAAAACATTATGAAATCAACATCAATGAAATTGTGAGTTTAAAATTAATTAAAAAAATTACTTTCAATCATTGCTCTTATCAATTATAAAATTACATACCAAGATGTATTATTTTTTATTAAATTTAAAATTCAGTTACTAGTTATGAGAATCTACAGGCAATCTACATAAACTCTGAAGAAATGGAGAGCCTACAGGTAATAAAGTAACAGAGCATAACAGAGAATAAGAAGAAGAATAACAAGAAGAAATATAAGAAAGTGGAAACTTCTAGTGGAGTCTAAATGCCTTATTATACGAGAACTTTAAATCCTTCATAAATTGGTTTTTGCCAAACCGGATCTTTAATAGTTTGAGAATATAAACTATGATTTGGAGAGGATAAAACTGAGCTGGTATTAGATATAGGTTGGTTTTTTGGTACATAGTTGAGGTTTGATATGACACTGAAAATTTTACTAGTAACCAATCTTGATGTCAAGTCGATTACAATCAAGACTAACCCAAATCAAGATAATTAAAACTTTGTGATATCAATCAGCTCCTAAATATTGAGTGTTTATAGTCGTCGGCGTCTTGTGGCTCTAACAAGCTTATAATTGACTTCAATTGGCTCTTGTCGGATCTAACAAGCCCATCTTATAATTCGACTTCAATTTCATTCAAATACTTAAAATACATCAAATGATCAAATGAATCATTTTGAGTCGCACGATAAGTGGTTCGATTTTCGTATTTATTTAATCACTCTTTTTATAAATAGCCCTCATTCTTCACATGAGGGGAGACTGGCAAAGAGAGTAGAGTTCCAAAGCTTGAAAATCTCCAAGCATAATCGTTACCACTCGACGGTCGACCACCTCCGTTGGACGCCGACCACGCGCCGGCCGCCAGTGCCACTGCACCCTCACCACCGATCTCATCTCGTTGACCACTGCTGGTCAAGCCGCAGACAATGCGCTCGGCATGTTGCCTGCATCGGTAGCCACCTATCTTATCCTCGCCGTCTCATTGACCGCTGATTACCGCCAGCCAACTGCTGGTCATTGCCGCCGACCAATCGCTGCTAACCATTATTTGCATCTTATGGGTCATCCCCGACTACCATGAAACTGGTCGACCACCGCCATCAATCATCATTGTCATCGACCGTCGCGCTGCCGTAATCATCCTGATATCCTGGGTCTGCTGGCCACCATCGGGGTTGCATTCAGCGGTCATTATCTACATATCATTCATTATTATGCGCGTTATCTGGCCTGGTTCCACCATCGCTATCATTACCGTCTCGTATCTCTGATTCTATCGCGGTCTGCGTGCCGGCCATTGCTGCGGTTCGCTGATTATCGCCCGCGCTCATTCATTACCATCAATCATCATTGCCATCCATCGCACCACCATCATTGACCATGCCGGTCGTAGCTTAACCATCGCCCTATCCGCCGATCATCACTTCGCTGAAGTCTGCTTGAACTCCGCATTCACCATCATCAATTCTGTAGAAATGTTACATCATGGTTATATAGATGTTGTTGATTACGGGATTCTCTCATCGTCTTCTATACAATTCTGTAATCCCATTATCAAGAAAATTTTGTAGTCTGAAACAGATACATAGTGGAAGATATTTACTGGGCTAGGCCCCCTGATTTTTCCCTCTTTTCGAGATTTTTCACGTAAAAATTCTAGAGTTTTCTTATTAAATTCTCAAACATCTGTGTGTGTGTTGAATTCTGCAATAAAGATAAGGTGCAAATTTTTATTCATGGCGGGTTTCTACATAGTTTGGCGTGGAGAAACTGATTCTCATTACTTCATCATGAACAACCAAGTTTCCCAACAAGATCAAAACCACCAGCCAGGTGGAGCACTTCATATTTTTGAGGAGCGCATGCGAAGAATGAAGATTCATCAAACTCCTCTGATTCTTCAACTTTTGTCGGAAACTAGGGGCAACTCTTAATCTCAGAAGATCACCCATATTAATATGTGAAGCATCTAATTGATTACCAGCCCAAGAAACAAGTCAAAGTTGGAGGATATTTCAACATTCAGAAGAGATATAGCTTTACAAATTATGATTTTCTGATCATACTCATGAAAAATAAGACCAAGATCAAGGAGAAACTTTGGCATGTCCACAAATTGATGTTTTGATTCGACCTCTTCCACACAGGTTAACGTCATCGAGCAAAGACTCTAACAAAAAAATCTCGATAGGTCAAAACTTTGACCTACCACAGTTAACGTCGTTAACTCGACAAACAACCTGGATAGGTCAAAATCCTCAACGGATTCAATTCGACCTCTTCTATTCAGGTTAACATCATCAAGTAACACTTTGACAAACAATCTCGGATAGGTCAAAAATCTTTGGCGAATTCGATTCAACCTCTTCCATTCAGGTTAACGTCATCAAGCGAAGACTCTGACAAACAACCTCAGATAGGTCAAAATTTCTCAATGGATTCAATTCAACCTCTTCCATATAGGTTAATGTTATTGGGTAACACTCTGACAAACAACCTCGGATAGGTCAAAAATCCTCAACAGATTCAATTCAACCTCTTCCATACAGGTTAACGTCATCGAGCAAAGACTCTGACAAACAACCTCGGATAGGTCAAAAATCTTCAGTGGATTCAATTCAACCTCTTCCATATAGGTTAATGTTATTGGATAACACTCTAACAAATAATCTCGGATAAGTCAAAAATTCTCAGTGGATTCAATTCAACCTCTTCCATACAGGTTAACATCATCGAGCAAAGACTCTCACAAACAACCTCGGATAGGTCAAAAATCCTCAGCGGATTCAATTCAACCTCTTCCATATAGGTTAACGTCATTGGGTAACACTTTGACAAACAACCTCGGATAGGTCAAAAATCCTCAGCGGATTCGATTCGACCTCTTCCACATATGTTAACGTCTTCGAGCAAAGACTCTGATAAATAACATCGGATAGGTCAAAACTTTGACTCCAGTTAACGCCATGGATAACACTCACAAACAACTCCGGATAAGTCAAAAAACGGCTAATTGATTCCTCTTCATACGTTAACGCCATGGGTAACACTCGACAAATAACCTCGATAGGTTAAAATCCTCAATTCAATTTGACCTCTTCATAGGTGACGTCATCGGGTAACACTCGAAACAAACCTCGATAGATCAAAATCCCGATTCAATTCAACCTCTTTCCAGTTAACGCCATCAAGTAACACTTTGACAAACAACCTCGATGGGTCAAAATCACCGGCGATTCGATTCAACCTCTTATATAGGTTAATGTCAGTAATCACTTTGACAAACAACGTGATGGGTCAAAATCCTCGCCAGATTCAATTCAACCTCTTATGCGAGGTTAATGTCATCAGTAATACTTTGACAAACAACCTCGGATGGGTCAAAATTCTCGCCGATTGATTCAACCTCTTCTATGCAGGTTAATGTCATCAAGTAACACTTTGACAAATAACCTCAAATGGGTCAAAAATCCTCAGCGGATTCGATTCTACCCCTTCCATGCAAGTTAACGACAACAAGTAACATCATGGAGAATGATACTCTGAAATTATCTATCAGACTTTCTGAGTCATTCAAAGGACAGTTCCTAATTAACACTTCCCCGCCATCTTGGCAGTTATCAACTGTTGAACCATCTATTGAAGTTTCAAGAAATCCAATTCCCTACAAGAAGAAGTAAGAACTACAGGCCTTGATCACCTGCAAACCCGATCGGTCCGATGAGGACAGTTGATGCCTCTTTCGAGGGAAAATCGGAGCCTCGCCATATGAATTATGAGCCTTGATCACCTACGAACCCAGCCAGTCCGACGAGGACAGTTGACACATCTTTCGAGGGAAAATCGGAGCCTCACCGTATGAACTACTAGCCTTGATCACTTCATCAGAAAATGGGAAAAATTGGGTACTGAAAATAACGTGAAAACGGACAAAAGCGGACAAAATCCCCTCATCACTGGTTTCGCCCGCTGAGCCGGCCGTACCAGACACCGTGCCGTATGCTCGCTGCGCTCAAGCTCACAGACTCAGCCTCAGCCGCTTCCGGTATGGTTCCGCCTTCAGCCTCAACCCATTCGCCCGCGGCCGGCCTTCGCCCATCGCCCTTCGCTTGCTTGCCACTAACGCCCAGACGCCAGGTGTGCACCATAGCCCCTGACATGCCGCATACCGCCCTGACGCCTCCAAGTGCCTTTAAGTGCGATGGGTCCATAACTCTCAATCTTGCGCTGCATCGCACATCCGTGGCCTTGCCCGCAATCATAATCTTATGCTCCCATGAAGATCTACTCCCTCAAAATATATGGTTAATGGACCCGCAAATTTTATTGAAGAATTTGCTATTTTCAAGTATTTGGCATATATATTTTTTGATTATTGAGATAATGTCATCCAAAAATAGGGGCAACTGATATGACATTGAAAATTCTACTAGTCGAAGCACGAATCTTGATGTCGAAAGTAATCTAATTCTGAATCAAGACTAATCCAAATCAAACATAATTGAAAACTTTGTGATATCAATGGACTCCTAAATATGGAGTGTTTATAGTCAAATCAAGCATAATTCTGACTTCATTTGAGCATTCAAATACTTAAAATACATCAAATGATCAAATGAATCATTTTGAGCCGTCCGGTGGAGTGGTTTGGATTTTGCACGTATTTACGCGTAAATATGTCATAAATAGCCCTCATTCTTCACATGGGGGAGGCTAAAGCAAAGAGAGAGAGAGAGCTTTAAAGCTTGAAAATCCTCAAGCATAATCGTGCCACCACTGACGCCGACCACCGTTGGACCCGCCGCCACCGTGCCATTGTATACCACACCGCCGCTCGACCACCCGCCGATCTAATCTCACGGTGACCACGCCGCCGGTCCTGCCACTACCGTCAGCGCCGCCGACCACCGTCGCCGGTTATCATCGTCGACCATCGTCGCCGGCCTCAGCGGTGGCCGCCGATGTGGCGTCGGTGGTGGCGGTAACGCAGCGACGGTAGCATGCACGTCGGTATCTGCAGGGATGACCTGCTGATGTGGTGGCCGAAGATGGCCAGCGATGGTCAGTGGCGATGACCGGTGATGGTAGTCGGCGAAGCGGTGGCACGGCAGTGGTTGGCTGACGAAGTGGTCCGCAATAGCAATAGTAATGACGGCAACATCGATATCAGCGGATAACCGGAGATGATAGTGGTGAGCGAAGATTGTCAGCGATGGTCGGCTGACCGGCGATAGTTCGAGGTAGTTGGTCGGGGTATTCAGCAGCAATAGTAATGATGTCGATGGTGGCAGCTGGCGTTAAATAGTGAGATGACCGGCAAAATTAAAAAATTCGGAGGCGGCGATGGTAGTCAGCGGCGGTGACCGAGCGATGAGGATTTTTGACCTATCCAAGGTTGTTTGTTATAGTGTGACTCGATGGCGCATCCGATGGCTTAACCCGATGGCGTTAACCGTAATGGAAGAGGTTGAATAATCGGTTGAGATTTTGATCCATCCGGTTGTTGTTGTTACCGATGGCGTTAACTATGTGAAAGAGGTTGAATTGAATCCGTTGAGGATTTTGACCCATCCAGGTTGTTTGTCGAGTGTTACCAATGGCGTTAACTTTGTGTAGAAGAGGTGTGAAGTCCAGGACCTTTGACATATCAGGTTGTTTGTCGAGTCTTTGCTTGATGATGTTAACTTATATGGAAGAGGTTGAATTGAATCAGGATTTTGACCCATCCGAGGTTGTTTGTCGAGTATTGCGATGACATTAACTGTGGAAGAGGTTGATTTGAATCCGAGATTTTGACCATCGAGGTTGTTTGTCGAGTGTTATCCGATGGCGTTAACTATGGAAGAGGTGAATTGAATCCACTAAGGATTTTTGACCTATCAGGTTGTTTGTCGGTGTTTCGATGGCGTTAACTTTGTATGGAAGAGGTTGAATTGAATCCGTGAGATTTTTTACCCATCGAGGTTGTTTGTCGAGTGTTGCGATGATGTTAACTTTGTGTAGAAGAGGCGTGAAGTCCACCAAGGACCTTTTGACCTATCTAGGTTGTTTGTTAGTCTTTCTTTCGATGGCGTTAACGTATGGAAGAGGTTGAATTGAATCCACGAGAATTTTGACCCATCAGGTTGTTTGTCAGTGTTACGGCGTTAACGTGTGGAAGAGGTTGAATTGAATCGAGGATTTTGACCCATCCAGGGTTGTTTGTCGAGTATTACGATGGCGTTAACTTTGTATGGAAGAGGTTGAATTGAATCCGTGGATTTTGACCCATCAGGTTGTTTGTCGAGTGTTACCTGATGGTAGAAGAGGTTAAGTCCACCAAGGACATTTTGACTATCTAGGTTGTTTGTTAAAGTGTTACGATGACGTTAACCTGTATGAAAGAGGTCGAATTAAAACATCTGTTTGTGATTGTAGCCAAAGTTGCTCCTTAACCCTGGTCTTGTTTTTCCATGAGTATGATTGAAAAAATAATTTGCAAACTATATCTCTTCTCAATGTTGAAATATCCTCCAACTTTGACTTGTTTCTTGGGATGGTAATCGATTAGATGCTTAACATATTAACATGGGTGATCTTAGATTAAGAGTTGCCCCAATTTTGACAAAATGAAGGAACAGTTTGATGAATCTTCATTCTTCACTGCGCTCTTTAAAGCTTGAAATGCTCCACTCGATGGTGGTTTTGATCTTGTTGGGAAACTTGGTGGTCATACAAGATGAAATAATGAGAATCGATTTCCACAGGCTCAAAGCTGTTGCTGCTAGAAAATCATTGTAGAGTAAAAGTTTATGCCTTGTTGTGAAATCGACACACACATGTAAAGTGAACAAGAAAACTCCAGAATTTTTGAAAAAATCAAAAAAAGAAAAAAACCAGCTGTGATAAAAACTATATATTTGTTTGAGTACAAGTTTTCCGATAACGGGATTACATAATTGTATATGAGAAGAGGGACAATAGAATCCCAAAATCGAACATGACCATATCCATATAGTCCGTTCAGTTGTTGTATTCTTGGTCGATGATGGTGAATGCGGGAACAACCACTAACGATGAAGGTCATCATGATGGAGGCAAGATTGATGGCGGATCGATGGTGGCGGCGGCGGTGGTTGGTACGGGGGTGGTGATCAGTGGTAGCACGGTGTGCTTGGAGAATTTTCAAGCTTTAAAGCTCTCTCTCTCTCTTGTTTGGCCTCCTCATATGAAATGAGCTATTTATAGATTGGAGGAGTAGCTCTAGTACATGCAAAATCGCACTCCACTTCTCATGACTCATGATGATCCCTTTGATTTTGATGTATTTTAAATATTTGAATGAGCCGAAGGACAAGATCTCGTTGTTAGATCCGCTCGTCGAGACGCCGATTTGACTATAAACACTCCATGTTTGTGAGCTATTTACGGATTTAACTGACATCTCAAAGTTTTCAAAAAATATTTTAAGTGCTTGATCTACCGCCAACTCTGACGCCGCTACATCAAAATTTATGCTTCGACTAGTAGTATTTTAAGTGTCATATCAGTAAATGGACAGTATTAGAAATAAAATTTGGATCACATATTGTAAGATAAAATAATAAACATGACATTACAATGCATATAAAATCAAATAAAATTATAACGACATTCATATATTTCAGATTTGCTATCTTCATAAGCCTACGTGAGTTTTCTATTCCTATGAGTGATTATCTTTAATCATAGGTATTCATCGCAAAATATGTGATATAAACCCAATTGAAGCATTAATCCAAATCCAAAATGATTGGCCTAATTATTCAACTTGGGTAGACTTAATTGGGGAAGAGCACTAACGCAATATTGCGATTCTACCCGAAATTTGCTATTTTATCCAAATATGTTTATTCTTTCTCAAAACTACAATCTTGCCAAATGCTTTAATTTGAATTATTTGAATAGAACAAAATAGAAACTAGCACCAAATTTGAAAAAAAAAAAATTTCCTTCTATCATGTCCTACTATTATTTTTCTCTGTGATCCCATAAATGATAAAACTTTCTTTTCTTACAAGATTTAAGAGGATTCGAATTTGTAATAATCTTTTGTATAATAAAAATTTTAACCACTAAATCATATTTGTAACTATAATATATATATATATAATATAAATATTTTATTTCAAGCTAAATTTTGATCGGAAAAAATTTATTTATTCATATAAATTGAACTTGAAATATTTATTATATTTATGAACAACGAATTTTTTGAAAGCTCTTAATATATTTGAACCTAACAATTATTACTTTTTAGAAGAGTTATCTATTTATATGAAAAGGAACGGAGAGTACAAAAAGCGATACATTATAAAATAAAAATAATAACATTGTGCCATCATAAATATATAGTCGTATAACATGGAATAACTGATGATTTGCTTGGAGAGCACTCATTGAGCATGTGAGCTCACTTGATCCAAAAAAAAAAAAGATTGCAGAGCGACTTAAGATGGTGTACATAGTACAGGGTGGGTTGAACGTTGTATTCTTGATGCCTCACGTGATCTCATGAACTTAGATCCGTGATTTAAATTTTGAGTAAATGTTTTTTATTTGTAATTATTAATTTTTGTACTGAAACAAAAACACTACAAAGTCAAAAAGATTTGCTGCCTGTCTCAACTCCGATATATTTGCCAAAGCGCACTAAGGTATTAGTTGCATTAGCATTCAACTGAATTTTATCATTTACGTGTTTATTAATTTAGGAGTTATTTAAAAAAATTATTTTTTTTATTTTTTATTTTATTTTATCTATATATTAATTTATAATAAAATATATATATTTAATATCATAAAATATTTATTTTTACTTTTTTATATGATGATGATAGTCAATAATTTTAAATGACTTAAAAATCAACAATCCATGAATAAGAAAAATAATTTTATTTGAAATACTCTCATACATATTTTAACAAAATAAATAAGAAAAATGTTTTTCAATTATATGACATATGAGGCATGCAAGGGCAAACATAACTTTTTTATGTTAACAAAATATTTTCATAATTTTTAAAAATATTATTATTTTAAAAAATATTTAAATAAATTTAATCATAAATTCATATATATATATATATATATATATATATATATATATAACATACATATAAAATCTTAAATATAAAAATTTTTAGTTAAAAATCTAATCTGACAATCACTTTTTAAAATATAATATTCGTTCGGTTTCGTTTTAATCCCACTCTGCGTAAGGAGTCAGTCCGTCAACCCAAAATCGAAAATGTCAAATAAAACAGTATTTTGGGGTACAAACTAAATAAAGCCATACCTGTTTCCTTCGAGCAACCCCACAGCCGATTCTGCCATGCCGTCACCGACGCAATTAAACTGTGACGCCCATGTGCGCCTGCAGTCTTTTTCAAATGCTCCACGTATTGTTATAAGGGCTATTTATTTTGAGGTTCATTGCGGCCCACCACAACTAAAAAATCCCTAAAATATAAAAAATGAGCAGTGCAAAAATATTAAATAATTAATAACAAAATTGCCAACTAATCATAACAAGGACTAAAAGCATAAAGTAGCAGGCCATTCGATTTTGATGGCAAGTCTGTAAATTTTTTGATGAACTTTATATTATTTTTTTAAACAGCGAGATGGAAGAGTGAGTAAATTACAAGCTTATTATTAGCAATATTCTAATGAAGTATAAAAAGCAATTAGTAAAGTTATTATAATAACTTTGAAGGAACATATTTTAGTCATGGCCACTGTAAGCATGCCTCAGCGTGGTGTCATAAGTACGCAAAGTAGTATGAATAAAGTTGAACTCTATTTGATTATTTAAATGTTTATTCTAATTATATTTTTTAAAAAATAAAGGATAAAAAAAGGGAGATATACATATCACACAATTTAATACCTAAAGTTAGATATTTACTTATTAAATATTTTTTATACTTAAAAAATTATATATCACTTTTAAAAAGTGAATGATAATGATATTTTTGATGTGATATTGAAGATTTGTGTGTTATATATGTAAAAATTAAAGTTGAAGTGTTAGATATGTAAATACATAAGAATTTTATCATATATATATAAATCTCTTAAAAAAATATTATTAAATATTAATTTAAGAAAAGAATAATTTTCTTGAACAAATTTAAAAATGAGCTAGTGGCCATTTCAGTCGGCCACTAGCCACATTATTTTTTTATTTTATATTTTCTTAAATTCTTTTATAAATTGATATTTTTAATTTTTAATATTTATTTTCAAATTCAATTTTAGTTTTAATATTTTAATATTATTTAAGTTTAATATTTCAAAAATATTTATATATTTTATTTAATTATTTAAAAATTATTTTATTGTTTAATTTTAAAATTTATTTATTTATTTCCTTATTTTCTAAAAGGTTTTAAAAGTTTATTTTCTTAAATTTTATTTTATTTTATATTTAAATTTTAACATTTTTTATTTTTAATATTTTTGATCCTTTTTATATTTTAAATATTTTTAGTTTGTTTAATTTTTCTTAATTTTTTGTAATTCATTTTTTATTTTTAATATTTTGTTTTTAAAATTATAATTGTATATTAAATTATTTTTATTTTATTGAATTTACCTAAAACTTTTGTTAAATTTATTATGTTAAAAGTGTTTATTAACAAATTATAATTTTATAACATATTATTATATTAAAAGATTTTATTAAATATTATTTTTAGTTTTCTATTATTTTTTTTTGTAACACTGTTAATTTAAGCATATCTTGAGAGTAACATTAAAATTTTAAAGCAACACCATGTCTTAGTTTAAGGTATTAGATTAAATATTCTTAATAATAGGGAGTGTGAGTTAATATAAATTATTGTAACTTTTGAATATTACTTTCAAGTTATAGCTTATTGTATTTTGTGTTAATATTTTATTTATATAAATACTAAATTTTACATATTAGATAATTAAATATATAAAAAAAATACGTGCCATGTATATACCTCTTATTTATTTTATGATCAGATGAGAGTAATAGCAAGTGATCGAAGTAAACCATACAGCTCAACATTTTCTCTCATTTCTTCTCAAAAATCAACCCTATTCAGGCCTATATATATAAATTAAAGTAAGAAAGAAACTTAATTGCAGTAAACTTATCAGTAGCTTACAAAATATGGCTTCTAAAGGAGAAAAGAAGAAACATTAATCGCTGATCTCTTTGTTTTCTACTAAATCGGCAGAACAAAGTCTTCTGAATTCTGCAGCGATCATTGTGTCCACCATTTGGCAAGCAGAGAATATCTTCCGAGAGAAGAAGGTGGGATTTGGTGGTGTTGTTCATCAAATATTCATTATGACAATTTCATTCTTTCTTTCTTTTTTCTTAATGAAAATATAAAAGTTATAGTAGAAGCTTTAAAGCATCATTTCTTCTCATTAGAGAACATAAATAATTCTATTGCCATACTCAAAAGCTACTCTTTGGCTTGTGCAATCCACCAGCGTCATTTAAGAAAATTAAAATGCTTTGAAAATCGAATTAGACTTCATTTAAAGCAATTCCTTCAATCGTGAACTAGTCTCCTGGCTGATTCAACAATCCTACTACATAATAGGATTTGCTTTGAACTGGCTCAAGTTAGTGAGAATTAGCCGTTCAATTGGTGAATGAAGAGTAATTGATTTTATTGAGTCATCTGGCTGAATTTTTGATAAATTGATCATAATTTATTTAATTAAATTTTATGATATGATTTATTGAAAAATTTCTATAGAAAGTAGATCATTTTATAGGCACTTGCAAGAGGACTCAGAATATAACTTAGATTATTTTAAATTTTGATATGCACAAATTTCTATAGGATTAAAATCAGATCATTTATTTTTATATAAATTATATTGTTTTTTATTTAAAAATGTTTTTAAAATATTTTTTAAAATTTTAAAATGATTTTATATTTAATATTTCATTTATTGTGGAAGTTAAAAAATATTGAGATTAAATTTTATTTATTGTTAAATAATTTTAATATTTATTATCTCATCCAATTTAATCTTGATTGGATCTTTAAATCTTAAACCTCTTATTCTAATAGCACTATATTTGATCTAATTTTATTATCTCATCTAGTTTAATCTGTAATTAATGTATGCTTAAATATCATAAAAAAATTATACTAAAAAAATGATAAATTAAAGTGTCAAAAAAAATTTTATTTTGTTAAGAAAGCATGTGGAGGACTATTACGTGCAGGAAAATTAGGGTCAATAGAGTAGGTCCAAGTTATGTTAGAGTTTTTCATCATTATTATTATGATTGAACTCTTGAACTTAGAATTTTGATATCTACTGGTATAATAACCTTTATGTGGTCGCGAAGTAGTGCGGTAAGCCCAAAGAATACTAGAGAACTCCTCAACCCATTGCCCCCCAGCCTTTTCGAGGCGCATTTTTATCCCTTTGAGCATAGTTCTATTGGTAGTTTCAGTCTATCCATTAGTTTGAAGATGAGTTGCAGTCGTATGCAACAGTTGAATGTGAATATCTTTACAAAAAGACGTAAAGATTTTTTCAGAAAATTGGGTTCCATTATTGGTGATGATCTAAGAAGACCATAATTAGCATATTATATTCTTCCAAACAAATTGCTTAGCACTTTCCTCCGGTGATTTTAACGAGTGATTCAGCCTCCACCCATTTAATGAAGTAGTTGACAGCTAAAATGATAAATTTTTGTTGCAGTGATGCTACTGGAAAATGTCTCATGATATCAATTCCCCATTGAGCAAAAGGCCATGGGCTTTGAAGAGATGAAATCTCTATAGGTCGTGTATGAGAGAGGTTATAGTGCAACTGACAACTCATATATTTTTTTGTGAAATCCAAGGCGTCTTGCCTCATTGTAGGCCAATAAAATCCTTGCCTCATGATTTTAAGGTCTAGCGCCCTCCTCCTAGGTGTTCTCCACATATTCCAGAGTAAATCTTTCTTAATGCATAATCGACCTTGTGGGCTCCGAAAATTCGCCACCGACTTCTCGACAATTTTTTTATTGATTGAAGAGAGTGTGATTTGAAGTGTCGGTGTAATTTTCTGAAGACAGATAAGATAATAGATAAGACACTACCCAGAGATTTCATCCTCATTTGGTGAGGACTTTAGACCGATTGGGTTTCTATGGCACAAGCTCATACACCTTTCCCAATAAGAGAGAGAACCTTCGATTAAGACTAGTCATTAGATCGCTAAATATGTAGCGTATAGTAGCATCATGTAGAATTTTAGAGTTTGGATTACGAAATTTATCATTTTAGCTTAAACCGGATGGTTGGGGGAATGATGACGTGCCTGATCTAGATCCCATGGTTCCATGCATTCCTATCTACGAAGGAGATAAATCAAATGAAAGGATCCTCAACACATGTTACGTCCAAGAAATTCTTGACCGGGGTGGTGTCAGGAGACAATCTTAAGTCACCTACCGATGAGGGTTGTTTGCCCTATCAAGTATAACGATTCACAACTCAAAGAAAGTTTAGAGAGCCACGATGCGTGATCATAATATAATGGCCAAACCAATTGACAGAGGACTTAAATCGCCATCTCTGTGAGCCTCTTTCAAGCCATACGCCGAGGACACGAGCCACATCCATACTGGCAAGAGATTGATTGAGAGTGAATATAACAGAACACTTGATTTGACATTGGCTCTTTTGTGAGCTAGAGTTTTCTTAATTTGTCACCTTCGACAAATAGTTGCGAAAGGTGGATAGATTGAGTTTCGATTTAAGTTTTTAATGATAGAATTTCATTTAAGCAGTTTCAGATTGTTACTTAATTTGATTTAAAAAATTGATTAATTGAAATATATTTAAGAGCTTTAGATCATATCAACTGTTAGCTAACAAAGGATTAGATCAATTGACAGTAATCAATTTTTGATATTTTACCGATTTGAGACTCTTATTATTTTTTAGGTTTTGTTAACCCGACAGACTAAGACTAAGGAACCCACGCAAAGATCCTCAAACAATTGAATTTAAGCATTCAAAGATAAGGAGCCCATGCGGGTGTAATTAAAAATTCAGATAATTTTATGTTTAATTTAAGAGCTTTAGATCCTGTCAACTCTATTTAATTGTTAACAGAGGATCAGATCTACTATCACCTGACATGATTAGTTTCTTAGATATTTTACTGAGTTAAAATTCTTATAATAGATTTTTAAGTTTTGTTAACCTGCATCAAATGTAAGACTAAATAGAAGCAACCCATGTAGCATCCTCACACACTTGAATTTAAGCATTCAAAGATAGAGGGCCCATATGGTGTATAGTAATTTTATGTTTGAATTAGAGATTGATTTGATTTTAATTTAACTTTAAATTTATAGCCTTTTAGACATTAAAATTTGCACTTGAAATCTCTATGTCCGAGCACATGCAAGTATCTATAGCTTAGCTAATTTCAGCTAACTAATAAAATCATTGATTTTGAAAATCATAATTAGGATGAAATTCCTTGATTTTTGGTTGAAGGAAGCCCTATGATTTTTGTAGAATTTGATTTAATATCATTTTTTGTCTGCTTGTACAAAGAGTTGCAGATCCGATGAAGCTTGTTTTGAAGCTATAGATTCAAAAGATAGTTTAATTTATTATTTAAAAGAAGATTTACCCCTCAGTGTGACTTTCATTTTCTCCCTCTTTTTTTTTCTTGTTTTACTTTTGTGTTTATTGTATGTTATTTCCCCCTTTTGTTGTTTGGAGTTTTAATTTGAATTTTAGCTTTAGGTTTCTTTGCTTAACATCCTTAAGTCGATTCATTTTATTCTCCATTTTTAAGTCAAAGATTTGACATATATGGCACCCCATCCGCCAGGAGTTATATCGAGATTGGCCTACCCGTCATACCCTAATGAGCGTGACGGTTGGTATTTTGAAGTACCTCGGCCGACCTTCCATGTCATTATGTCCTAATGAGCATAACGAGGCCTTCAATCACCTATATAAAAGCAAATATATATGCAAATATTCCAAATTTTGGTAGCATTTTGGCAGTATTTTGGCGTCATCCTCACATAAGGGGCTACATCAGAATTATTTTTAACCCGCCACGCTCGATGAGCGGACGACAAGTGTTTTGAAACACAGTCACCTTCAATCTCATTACACGATGAGCATAACGAGGCTTTCAATCACTGCATAAAAGTAAATATATATATATATATATATATATATATATATATATATATATATATATATATATATATATATATATATATATATATATATATATATATATATATATATATATAAATATTCTTCAGAAGCATTGTGGGATACCACATCTAACGATTTTTCTTACTTCAGACGTACACACCACAAATCACATTATCGTCACGATGAGCGTGATGAATTCTTCAAACCTCATTAATGAAAGGGATCACCTTTACAACAAGTTTTAGATCTCCCCTTCACCATGCTTGCGAAGTGAACACAAACCAAAAGCGACATCCTTGACGTTGGAGCGATCGAACTCAAGGGACCTTTATATGGTTAGTAAAGCAGTAAGGTGCTAGCCTCTCATGTAATAAGATTGGAATGCCTTCTCCATCTCCACAACCTAATGCCTCATATTTATGCAGGTCATTAAAATATTTTGTGAGAGGGCCTCTAAGTCACATCAGTCATCAACACCATGACCACATGGGTCATTCATCTATCAACATTATAGACAAACAATAGAATCATCCCTCACAAAATGCTCGTCCAACCAAACTAAGATCATCCATCAATTTGATCAACATCAATGAATAAATTAGACATGACTTTGGCAAATAACAGCATGATGTTTAATAATATCTTGATGAGTAGCCATCTACTTTGAAACAAACCTTATCCCAAACTCGAACTCCAACTTCAAAAGTATCCGCTTTCAAACACAAACTTATCTCCTACATGGTCTCTAACATATGTGATAGACCAAATATCAAGCGGATCTCCTACTACAAATGAGCTGACCTCACCATTCTCCTCGATCTCACTGAAGGGTGTCTTTTTTTATCCCATAAATCCTTAAAGAATACCGGATTTCCAGAGGCGAGAATCTGGATATTCCCAAGTGTACCAATGGCGATTTTGTCTAATCCGATAATGGAAAGGTTCGTCAGACAAGAAGAAGAAACCCTGGTGATCACAAAAGAAGAAGATCCCATTGTTGCGCTATTCCTTTTGGCCCACGATAGAAAGCAAGTTGAAGAAGGAGCAAAAAATAATAGGGAGGAGAAAGGGAAAGGCTGGCTAGGAGTTTAGCTTGAACGAAAGTTGCTAAGGGACGGTGAGCTGGTAAAGGTAGTTGCTGAGGATGGCTTTGGAGAGAGTTGCGCTATAGTATGGGGAGGTATCGAAAAAGTTCATGCCGAGGTATATGGCACGGCGGATAACAGTGAGGGTTTCGTTGGTTTCTTCAGGAGGGAAATCAAAGGAGAGTGCGAGTTTCTGCCTTTGAAGGAGACAGACAGCAAGGAATGGTTTCAACTTTAAGACGACCATAGAGGCGGGATCGCACGGAACAATTGAACAGCGAAGCGGTTTTGAAAACCAATAAGTTGAGGAGCTTATGCGAGCGCATAAACCGGTGGAGGGAGAAAATATTACGGAGTCCGCGACGTAGCTTGCGCGGAGACCAATCCATGAGACATGTGTCTGTTTTTTTTCCCGCTTACCGCAACGAGCAGATATGATGGCTTTAATGAGAAGCCGATGGCGATAATAACACGCAGTACATTTCCGGACCATGCAAGCGTCAAAAGCGGAGAAGAAGAATGAGAAACATTACGCTCGACATTCCTCACCGGATTTTTCTCAACTTAGCTCCCGCCGACGATCACGGACGCCGCCGAAGCAAATGAGGTATTGTAGGTGACATATGTATTCAACTTGAATGAATTTAGTTTAATCGTTTCTCACTATCAGTGAAAGATTTTTATATGTTATTTATATGTATTCTTTGGGTACAATCAATTTTTGCAACGATTATGTTTTATTCAAAGGAAGCATTTGATGATAGTTATGGTGGTTTAGTGTATTGATTTGGATTTGAGTGGTTTACAGATTTGGTACTTTTGGAGGTGAATTTTGACCTTTTCTTTTACTATGATTATGTTTAACATCAGAAGCATTTGATGTTTTGGGTATTTCAGATCCATTACCTCTTTGAGGGTACACCTTTTTTGATCTTTTTTTTTCCAACTTATGATTATGTTCATTATAATGGAAGCATTTGATGGGGGTTTAGGTGGTTTAGTGCATCAACTCAGGTACCTCTTTGAGGGTACGACCTTTTGATATTTTTTTACAATTTTTGCCAACTCCTTATGATTATGTATAGAGCATTATAATGGAAGCATTTGATGGAAGTTTGGGTGATTTTGATTTTTGCATTCTATGTACCTCTTTGAGGGTAGATCATTTTGATATTTTTTTCACATGTTTTTTGCCAACTTCTTATGATTACTAAGTTTGATTGAGGATGGTTTAGCATGACATGTACTTTGAGGGTACAGATCTTTTGACTTTCACATATTTTGCCAACATGATTATATTTAGAATTATAAAGCATTTGATGGCGGTGGGTGGTTTAGTGCATCAGACTCTATGTACCTCTTTGAGGGTACCATTTTGATCTTTTTTTTTTCCTTTTTTTTGCTAACTCCTTATGATGATTATGTTTAGTTATAAGGAAGCATTTGATGGCAGTGGTTTCGGTGGTTTAGTGCATCAGTACTGTGTACCTCTTTGAGGGTACTGACCATTTTGACCTTTTTTCCATTTTTTTATCCAACTCCTTATGATTATGTTTAGGCATTATAATGGAAGCATTTGATGGAAGTTTGGGTGATTTTGGATGGTATTTTGTATTTGTACCTGGTACCTCTTTGAGGGTACAGATCATTTTGACATTTTTCACATATTTTTTGCCAACTTCTTATGATTATATTTAACATTGCAAAGGAAGCATTTGATGCTTTGGTGGTTTCGGTGGTTTGCATTCAGACTGTACCTCTTTGAGGGTACGATCAATTTTGACCTTTTTCACATATTTTTTTGCCAACTTCTTATGATTATATTTAGCATTATAATGGAAGCATTTGGCGCTTTGGGTGATTTCTGGGTTTAGTGCATTCAGATCAGTACCTCTTTGAGGGTGACCATTTTGACCTTTTTTTTTTTTTTGCCAACTCCTTATGATTATGTATGGCATCAAAGGAAGCATTTTTGGGTTTTGTATTAGACTGATCGGGTACCTCTGAGGGTACGCAATTTTGACCTTTTTTTGCGTTTTTTTTGCCAACTCCTTATGATTATGTATGGGGCATTGCAAAGGAAGCATTTGAGTTTGGGTTTTAGGCACAGACCAGACCTTACCTTTTGAGGGTACGAATTATTTTGACCTTTTTGCGTTTTTTTTGCCAACTTCTTATGATTATGTATAGGGCATTGCAAAGGAAGCATTTGATGGCGCTGATTTCTATTGGTTTAGCATTCAGACTCAGTACCTCTTTGAGGGTACGACCTTTTTTTGACCTTTTTTTCCGCTTTTTTCCATCTCATTATGATTATGTTTATAAATATAATGGAAGCATTTGACGCTTTGTGGTTTAGCATCAGTCGGTACCTCTTTGAGGGTACTGCACCATTTTGACCTAATTACTTCTTCAAGTTTACCATGTCCGGGAAAAGGATAACTGAGGCCTACCACTATAAGAAATGTGTTCGATAATATTACAGCATGCTTTACTGATGAAGCCACTGACATTTTAAAGAAGCTTCATCTCCATCAATTCATTAGACTCCACAGCATCAAGAAAGACTCGGTTGCCATTACATCGATCCTGTCTTGCTGGGACATAAAAAGCAAGCTTTCTGGGTGGCGACATTCCTTTCACGATGAAGTTGCATTGATGATAGGGATGCCAAACAGGGGAGAAGGTTGTATGGCGAAATCCTCATGTCTCACATCTGACTACAAGAGTCACTGAGAATTGAGATGGTTCGCAAAGACGTGTATATACATTTTCTTCTCACCAAATCTTTTTTTATATATCACAATTACAGGTGGCATCGAATTGATTGCTTGATAGATGATATGATAGAGAAGCAAGGGCATTTGGGACTTCTCTCCAATTTGATGTTATTGCATCAAAGATTCGAGGGTACTTACATGAGTGGATTTGTCACTCTTCCGATGGTATGTTTTAAATCTCCATTAATGTGAAATATAATGTCTTGAAGTTGCTTAATATATTCATTGTAGATAGATACGAGCACATAGCATCATAAGCCGTCATCTCCGAACCCGCAAAGCCAATCTGATGGGCAAAAATAGAGTTCCCAAAAATGCTTTCGGTTTGGGAGGACGCCAGTGACATATAATAATATCACTTAGTTCAAATAAGAATGTATCCATTTATGTTGTATGTCTTCAAAATTTTTATCCTTTTACCACGTGTATGCCTTTCATTCGAGGACTTATTGGAAGACGAATTGGCTCCTTCATGAGTCCCCCAACACCCACACACATGTAGAGAGTAGTCCCATTTTAAGTCCAATCAAGCCCCCACTCTCCTTATATCTCTCCTCGATATTCTCCAGCTTTTCCCGCCCTCCACACCAGACTTACTGGAGAGGATGTCAGGTTTGAAGGACCGAGAGACAAGATCGCCTTCCATACAACAATAACCGATTGGATGGGCTTGATTCGGGTTACTTCTATCGAGGATGTTCTATCCAGCAATGTCCTACCACCCCAAATGCAGGGGAGGTTCCTGGGGTCACCACAGGGAAACTCAGAGGCTACCACAGAGCTTCTGTGGATGGTACCCACGGGGAGACTACCACGTGTACAGCCCCTGAGGAGGGTACAGAGGAAGCTCTTGTGGAGGCTACCACAGGAGATTTCATTGCGGAGTTGGATACTTCAAAAGGGGAAGCCCGCATGGAATTGACATAGAGAAGTTCTTGTGAGGCCACCACTATGACGATGCAAAACCTGAATTGGCGATTGAGCATGGTGTTAAAGCTCGGCAGATAAGAAAGAGGAAAATTGTTACTTCCCCTTTCACACACACAGTGAAGTCTCGAAAAGAACAACGATGATGGCCTCCACTAAGTCAGAGCAGAGATATTAAGTTACTTTCTTTTAAATTTGAGATAATAAAAATAGTCTTTCACTAAATTTTTTTATAGGTTAGCACAGATGAGGCAATAAAGGTCGATGACCCACAGGCTGCTACTGTTGTGGTGGAGGAGCATCAGATCGAGGTATTAATAATCTCAGCCTCTCGATCCAAAGTCATAAGCTTCATCACTAAATTATTTTATAGGTTAGCAAAGATGAGTCAATAGGTCGATGACCCAGGGATGCTACTATGTGGTGGAGGAGCATCGACCGGGTATTAATAATCTCACTCGATCCAAAGTCATAGTTACCTAGCTCCATCACTAAATTGTTTTATAGGTTAGCAAAGATGAGCCAATAGG
Organism: Cymbidium sinense; assembly: GCA_021442155.1. NCBI lineage: Eukaryota > Viridiplantae > Streptophyta > Magnoliopsida > Asparagales > Orchidaceae > Cymbidium > Cymbidium sinense. The sequence goes on from JAKCPB010001352.1 coordinate 90,323, forward strand.
TCGATGACACGACCGCCATCGGTCGAGGAGCATCGCCGAGGTATGCATCATCTCGAGATCGAGGATTTATTCATAATGAATGTAGCTCTTCATCGCTAGCTTTATCATCGCAATTTCATTGGCATCGAGGCACTTCATGTTGTTGAGTTCTCATCCGGCTATTTTGCCATGCTCGATCTTATTGACACGCCGCGTTCCTGCTCAAGGACAAGTAAGTCAAGCCTCGGTCCTTCATAAGTAAAATAACCTATTCGTTTAGTTTAGATCACTTTAAAATATTTATTAATGGGTGATACAGATTTTGTTTAATGCATCGTAGGTGGCTTTGAAGACTCGATTTTTTTTTTGAAGTGCATAGACTGGATGATATTTTATTTTGCTTTAACTTCTCCTCTCATCTCAAGTGCATGGACCGATGATATTTTATTCGCTTTGAAGACTTATGAAGTGCATGCATCCGATGAAGCTCCCAAAGCTAATTCCAAGAGCTCTTCTTCAAGTACTGTGAAGAGATCAATGGAACTCATCCTCTCTCTGCTTAGCTTCTCGCAAGTCACACAAGAGAAGAAGAAGATGACTTGGCATGGAGGTGAATGCAATAAAGAATGATTTCCGCCATAAAGAGTGATTCACATTGTATATTTTCCTTGAATATTGAGCATTTCCATGAATAGTGATTGCATTGTATATTTTCACATATGATATGGATCTATTTGTATTTGATAGTGATGATTGATAATCGTGTTCGCCTATGAGATGGATCTAAAAAAATTACCTTTCAAAATAAAAAATAATGATCGTTCAAATATTCAGAGTCACTGAAGTACCCTTTGAATAAATGCTTAGGTTTTTCGCTCCTGGAAATGGCTCTGTTGTTTGTTTTATGATTAATGACTATTAAATATATTTAGTTTATATGTAGTGTAGTTATATCTGTGATGATTTAATGAAGTAGTGTGGTTTGTTGCATATATATTTTTATATTTGATTGTGGTAAATGTTGATTAGTAATTCATTTTAGTAGATTGTTAGTTGTGCTTAACATGTCATTTTTTCTCACTTTGAACATATTTATGAGCAATTTATGCTCACATTAGGATTAATTAGATTGTGATGTTAATGATTAATACATTTTGAATGGGGCTTTTTCTTGAGTTAAATCAAAATCAAATCATTGATTTGAACAATTATATAAATTAAGCCTCTTATGAATCTATTCGAGTTTAAGAAAACTTCATTTTATGGTAACTCAAAATATTGAGAATTTCTATTATTCATGTGCATATATATTTTAAATTTTAGATATTAGTTCAATGATTTGAAGAAGTTATATATAATAAATTTTTTTTAATATATCGCTTTAGGCTTAATTTATTGATTACGAGTATGAATTTTTTATAATAGATTATAATATATCCTTGCAATGCCCTATACATAATCATAAGGAGTTGGGAAAAAAAACTGGAAAAAAAGATCAAAATGGTCTACCTCCAAAGAGGTACACAGGTAAATGCACTAAATCACAAAACCACCCAAACTGCATCCAAATGCTTCTTTTGCAATGCCCTAAACATAATCATAAGGAGTAAAATAAACAAAAAAAGTTAAAAATGGTCAATTCTCCAAAGAGGTACACATGATGCACTACCACCCAAATCACCCAAACGCATCAAATGCTTCCATTATAATGCTCTAAACATAATCATAAGGAGGTGACAAAAAATGGTCAAAAAGAATTCTCCAAAGAGGTACACAGAGTACGATGCACTAAACCACCCAAACTACCCAAAGCCATCAAATGCTTCCTTAATATGCCCTATACATAATCATAAGGAGTTGGCAAAATGAAAAAAAAAAAAATGGTCATACCTCCAAAGAGGTACAGGTATGCAAAATACCCACCCAAAATCACCACCGCCATCAAATGCTTCATTATAATGCTCTAAACATAATCCGGGAGGCAAAAAAACCGAAAAAGGGTCAAAATGTACTCCAAAGAGGTACAGGAGTGATGCAAAATACCCACCCAAAATCACCCAAACTGACATCAAATGCTTCCATTATAATGCTCTAAACATAATCATAAGGAGTAAAAAAAATGGAAAAAAAGGTCAAAATGGTCTGTACCCTCCAAAGAGGTACACAGGGTACAGATGCACTAAGCCACCCAGAAACCACCCAAACTGCCATCAAATGCTTCCATTATAATGCTCTAAACATAATCATAAGGAGTTGACAAAAAAAACTGGAAAAAAGGGTCAAAAATGGTCTGTACCCTCCAAAGAGGTACACAGGATACAGATGCACTAAACCACCCAGAAACTACCCAAACTGCCATCAAATTCTTCTTGCTGCCCTATACATAATCATAAGGAGTTGGCAAAAAAACTGGAAAAATGCAAAAATGGTCTCAGACTACAAGGTACACGATGCAAAATACTCACCCAAAATCACCATGCCATCAAATGCTTCCATTATAATGCTCTAAACATAATCATAAGGAAAAAAAAACAGAAAAAAATGGTCTCAATTCTCCAAAGAGGTACAGGTGGATATGTAAAATACCCACCCAAAATTACCCAACCGACATCAAATGCTTCCATTATAATGTCTAAACATAATCATAAGGAGTAAAAAAATGGAAAAAGGTCAAAATGGTCTGTACCCTCCAAAGAGGTACACAGGGTACATATGCACTAAGCCACCCAGAAATCACCCAAACTGCCATCAAATGCTTCCATTATAATGCTCTAAACATAATCATAAGGAGTTGACAAAAAAATGGAAAAAGGTCAAAATGGTCGTACCTCCAAAGAGGTACAGAGTATAAAGTAAAAATAAACTATCAAAAATATTTTGTACCCTCCAAAGAGGTACACGTGTGATACAAAATCCACCCAAACCATCCAAACTCAAAGAATGCTTCCATTATAATGCCCAAATATAATCATAAGGAGTTGGCAAAAAAAACCGAAAAAAAAAGTCAAAATTGATCTATTATTGGTACATATTTATTGATACGTCAATGATTACAATTTCACGTAGGGATTAACTCAATCACTATTGCTTAAAGAGCTACAAACACACCAGTGTCAAAATCTCCTAGCTAAATACAGTCAAAACTGGATAATGTCATGTATCAAAATGTTTTCCTGAGATAATATCCATCATCGCCTTGTACCCTTATTGTTGTTATCATTGTGGAGCTCGAAAAGCATGTAACATCATATTAGTTGATACTTTCTTACATCATCGATGTGTGATATTATGCGCATCTCGAAAACACTTTGGCATACAGAAAAGGTGATGCAACTTGTGAGGAAGCACCTTCACCACGCTATCGATCAGTTTGGTTTCGCAACCAAAAAAAGTAGAAGGGTTTGAAGATTAACAACAATATTTAAAATACCAAAAATAATACTAGAAAATTACTCTTGGCTTTCTTGGATCTCTCCCAATATCCCTTAAGCCTTGAGTTGGAAACACCCTTTGGACATTGCTTAACCGGATCTTTTAAGATGTCTTTTCCTTATCGTGGTTAACTTCTTCCTAACTACTTTGTCGTTGGAGGAGAATTCCCACTTATAGAGTCGACATCATCATATAGTTTTCTAGGGATCCAAGCATATAGTCCCCTCTTATTGCCTATGCCCGACGCTTATTTGATATGCATATCGACTTATGTGGTTCAGAAAATAATGCCAGAAGCATTTCCATCTGTGCTTGCCACATCTCTTAATTTTCTGTATGCACTATCAATGTAAATATCCCTCTTTGCTCTAGTAGACCATCGCATGAGAAGATACTTGTCCGGAATGCGCACAACATCTTCCTGACTAAGAACTCTGATACAATGGGCACAAAGTAATCCCATCATCTCAAATTTTTTGCAAGTACAAGTCAGGGTAGTCCTATCAAAAATACATACCCATATTTTGGATGCATTTTTATTCTCTAAGTTTCTTACCAAATACATGGTGTGTCACATCCGACTTAGTTATCGACAGCCCCAACCCCATGCAAAAATTCCTCTTCAAACATAGTGTAAACCTTTCTTATATAAAACATACAGCCTTGTTTTAGAATTGATGGTCTTAACAACGTGAACAATCGATGACATTACACTTGAAGTCTTCGTCATGTTCATTCTGAAGCCATGTCACCATAACCTTTTTCAACCCCAAGAAATAATCTGTGAGCGAACTTGTTGGTTTAGATATTCCATGACATACATTATTTGTGGACTCACTACATATGTTGACAAGATGCCCATGCGAATGAGTCCTTGAATCGGACCACTTGGATCTAATCTTATAAAGCTCGGACAACCAAGCATGATCATGCAAATTGCCTTCTTCTAGCATGGCAGACCAAGCCTCTTTAAACTCTTCCTTTGAGTCACACTTACTCATGCATTTATAAAATAGGCCTTATACTATCTTATTACTATTAAAGCAATGAACCTTGGAAGGAGCTTTCTTTGAAATATGCCATTGGCACAACCTATGATGTAGTATGGCAATACAATTTCAATAGCTCATACCGATCTTGATCTGAATATTGTTATAGGATGTCATCATTCATCAACAAGAAGAAAAGTTTGGAATAGAGAATGACTCAATTGTCTCTTCTGATAAAAAGGCTACTCCAAATAATACATTTTGCCAGTGATGATTCACTCCAACAAGAGGGGCACAAACGAGATTATATTTATTGAGTCGATAGCTTGTATCAAAAATTATCACATCCCCAAAACAATCATATTCTATCCTAGACATGCCATTACAAAAAAAAACTTACTAAGCAATCCGACTCATCAACTTGCACATCCCATGCAAACATCCCATCCGATGCTTGCCTCTCCTTAAACAACTATATTAATGCATTACCATCACCATTTGCAATCCTCGATCTTTTCTCTTTCTGAATAAAATTGAAAGCATCTCTTTTTGTGAACTCGATATTCTCTACGCCAACTTCCTCGCTAGATAATTGAATGCATCGTTGCTCTAATACGCCTCTGTCATTGTCTTCAACACGACGCCTTTTCATCGCTAATGCATCGTGATCGAGAAGATGTAGGTCGGCCGCCAAAGAATGATTATGACTTTCAGATATAATCGTCAATTCCCTCCAAATCAAGAATCTAATCATGGTTGACAACCAGCTTCCAATCAACTTTGAATTTTGTTAAGCTATTTAGGCACTTCTTCCGACCAACTTTTGCACATAGAAAATCTTTTGATTTCAATTTCTTTGAGTTTGGCCAATAACTAGTATGGTCCTTCCGAACACTGAAGCCAATTTGATGTGCATAGTCACAGTACAGTGCATATGCCTCCGTTTCATTCTGAACAGTGGTGCCAAGGAGTTTCTCCAAATATGGGTCATTGACTGCATTTACCTGGCAGAACAGATACAAAAATATGTTAGAAAATATAGATGGAAACTAAACCACCCAAAACCACCCAAACTGCCATCAAATGCTTCCTTTGCAATGCCCTATACATAATCATAAGGAGTTGGCAAAAAAAACTGCAAAAAAAAAAGGTCAAAATGGTACTCTCCAAAGAGGTACAGAGTACGATGCACTAAACCACCCAAGAACCACCAAAGCCATCAAATGCTTCCATTATAATGCCCTAAACATAATCATAAGGAGTTGGCAAAAAAAGCAAAAGGGTCAAAATGGTCAGAACTCCAAAGAGGTACACAGTAGATGCACTAAACCACCCAAACCACCCAAAGCGCCATCAAATGCTTCCATTATAATGCCCTAAACATAATCATAAGGAGTTGGCAAAAAAATTGGAAAAGAAGATCAAAAATGGTCTCACTCCAAAGAGGTACACTGATGTGATGCAAAATACCCAAAATCACCCAAACAATCTCAAATGCTTTGCAATGTTCTATACATAATCATAAAGTTAAAAAAACATGTGAAAAAGGTCAAAATTGATCAGTACCCCTCCAAAGAGGTACGATGCAAAAATACCCACTCAAAATCACCCAAACAATCTCCAATGCTTCCTTTATAATGTTCTAAACATAATCATAAGAGTTGGCAAAAAAAGAAAAGGTCAAAATTGATCAGTACCCTCCAAAGAGGTCGATGCATGTAAAATACCACTCAAAATCACCCAAACAATCTCCAATTGCTTCCTTTGCAGTGTTCTAAACATAATCATAAGAAGTTGGCAAAAAAATATGTCAAAAAAGGACAAAATTGGTCTGTACCCTCCAAAGAGGTACACAGGGTACAGATGCACTAAACCACCCAGAAACCACCCAAACTGCCATTTGATGCTTCCTTTGCAATTCCCTATACATAATCATAAGGAGTTGGCAAAAAAAATTGGGAAAAAAGGTCAAAATGGTCAGAATTCTCCAAAGAGGTACAGTGGTACTGATGCACTAAACCACCCAAACCACCCAAACTATCAAATGCTTCCTTTGAAATGCCTATACATAATCATAAGGCAAAAAAAAAAATTGGGAAAAAAGGTCAAAATGGTATACCTCCAAAGAGGTACACTGATGCACTAAACCACCCAAATCACCAAACTTATCAAATGCTTCCTTTGCAATGCCCTATACATAATCATAAGGAGTTGGCAAAAAAAAAACTGGAAAAGAATATCAAAAAAGGTCTGTACCCTCCAAAGAGGTACACAGGGTACAGATGCACTAAACCACCCAGAAACCACCCAAACTTCCATCAAATGCTTCCTTTGCAATGCCCTATACATAATCATAAGGAGTTGGCAAAAAAGCAAAAAAAAAGGTCAAAATGGTTGTACCTCCAAAGAGGTACACAGTCTGATGCAAAATAACACTCAAAATTAAATATTCGACAAAAAAACATCCAAATTGCTTCTAATTGAAGTAATGAACATATTCTCTTCGATAGAACAAGAATATCACTAATAAATGCAAAAAAATGCACGAGAAGCATTACCGATGAATTTGTATTTAATACATCCTCAGCTAAAATGGTTGTTATTTCCTCAACGTTCTCCATCTTCATGGTTCTTTTGTAAAAAGGAAATGAGATTTTTTGTATCTCTTCTCAGCTCATTTCGCTTGGAAAAAACTAACTTTGAACCCTAAATCTGTCTATATATTTCTTTTAAATTCCTCTCGCGCATTCGAACGACGCTAACGGAGCGGCCGCGGGAAATGTATTTACGCCGGTCAGTTAATATGCATCGAGCCGTCCGTCACATCTGCCGCTCGTTAATCCAGAAAACGGGAAAAATCGGACACATGTCGTGATTGAGTCCGCGACGAAGCGCGACGACGTAATATTTTCGTGTGGAGGAGGAAGCGGTCGAGTGGTGCATATTGATTTGGTTTAGTTATTGGGAATTAATAGATTTTTTTAATTAATTTTCCAAATATTAATCAATTTTAAAATGAATTTTACACCGACATCATTATATGGTCAATATATAAGTTGATTCAAGGATATTTTGATGTTTCGAATGCAACGATGCAGTTTGTTTCACGATTGGAGGCCATTTAGTTTAAGTCGGCATCAAATTAAGTCAATTTCAGCTCGAATTGCTCATCGCCACTTTCGACCGCTCGACATTTGTGTTGACCCATCCGAATTGAGTGCGAATAATCTCACTTGATATATTTCAGCATTTCAAAGCCAATGACATAATCAATTTTATGAACAGAGATCATTTGGCTTGCGTCGGTGCCTCCTGACTCTGATATATGTGCAAACATGTTGACGATTTGAGCGCTTGATCAGTTGATCATAAAGTTGTCCAATATTTATATCCTGACCAATTTCGACATTCTAAACGTGACGACAATGATCGAGATCGTTTCAACCATTTTCGAGATGCCGTGCATTTCACCGATTTGTGTTACCACCGACATTATTCTTTGTATGACACATAATTCGCGGATAGACTCATTTAATAGATTTCAATATTTTAAAGCTAAGGACACAATCAATTTCATGAATGAGGGTCGTTTGCATCGACACCTCGACTGATATGCATGTCATGTTGATGACTTAACTGATTGGCTGGATTGTTGTACAATATTTATACCATTTATATTTCAATGTGATGGAAAAGTTCGTTCATCGATCGGAGATCATTTGAGTTAATTTTGGTGACGTTTTATATATTCCAGCCTCGATTTACATGCTGTCACTTCAAATCACTCGACATTTGCACTAACTCATCTTAATTGAGTGTAGATGGTCTCATTTGATAGTTTTCAATATTTTGAGTCTAATGACATGATCAATTTCATGAACGGAGGCTATTCAGATATCATCGCAGCTTCCCGACTCCAATATGCGTGTCGACATTTTGATAGCTCGAGCACTTAATCAATTGCTTGTTAGATTTTGCAATATTTATATCTTGATCAATTTTGACATTCTGAATGTAATAGACAAGTCCGTTCACTGATCGGAGGTTGTTTCGATCATTTTTAGTGACGTCTAGTACATTTTGAGCCCCGATTTGCGCACTAGCTTCTGAAGTTCGTCGAATTAGACTTGTGGGCTTGACTCAACTTATGACATGTATGTGGAGCTCAACAGGCCTTTGATGGTGAGAGGCATTTAAGGTATGACCTAGAAAAAGCTCATTTGTGTATTTTGCCTCCAATAATAATAAAGTTTGATGTTTGTCTAAGACGAGAGTTGGGTCTTCGAAGGGTCCCTTCTTGTAGAAAGGATAGAATGGGGTCTATCCATAAGATTCCTTCATCTCATTAATTTTTGTATTACCCATAACCCTTGGATACTAGGAAAATATATTTCCTCAACCCTTGAGCACCGCAGACCGGGCGCTAGCCCTCAACCCCTCGGCTGCGCCTCTCCTATGGCCACGCACTGCGCCTTCGCCGCTTTGTGATCATATTCTTGAACCATAAAGATCTATTCTCTTAAACTATTCTGACGCGGTTAATGAACCCGAAATTTCATTAACATTGAAGAAGTTGTTATTTTTAATTATTTGACATGCATTTTTAGATGATAGAGATGTATCATCCAAAAATAGAGGGCAACTGATATGTCACTGAAAACTCTAGTAGTTGAAGCACGAATCTTGATATCGAAAGCAATATGATTTTGAGTCGAGACTAACTCAGATCAAGCACTTAAAATATCATTAAAAACTTTGGGATATCGATCGGATCCCTAAATAGCTCATAAATATAGAGTGTTTATAGTCAAATCGAGCGCCTTGATGAGCCGAATCAACAAGCTTAAGATCTCTTAATTTTGACTTCATTTGAGTATTCAAATACTTAAAATATATTAGATGATCGAAGAAATCATTTTGAGCCATCCTATGGAGTTTTGGATTTTTCTATATTTACAAAAATACCACTCACATAATCTATCAATTGCCACTCATTCTTCACATGAGGGAGACCCCAAGATATAAGAATGAGAAAGCTCTGAGACTCGAAGAATCACAAAGTATAATCGGACCATCGGCCAACCATCGCCGGATCATCTCGACCACCACGGCCACACCGCCATTTGCCATCTTGCCCGGCTTAACCACACGATATCACCGCCATCCACCACTGTGCATTAATCACCACCGCCAATTCTCGCAACCACCGCCACTTATCGACCCATTGCCGGCCAAAACCACAATGATCGCCGCCACTGGTGCCACCATCGCTGGTCATTGCCGCCGTGTGCCATCTGTCATCACCGCCATTGGTCAGATAGTCACCGGACCATCGCCGGTGAACGCCGGCCACCGCCGTCGGCCACCATTGTTGGTCACCATTGGCCGACGTCACCGATCACCACCGCCATCTACTATCAATCGCCGCCTGACCATCTTTCAATAGTTTGCTTCGGATCATCAGACTACCACCTCAAGTAAGGCTTTCGTCGCTAATCCAGTGAAGCTTGTCATAAAACTTACTATTGTAAGCTATCAATATTTAACTTTGGAGAAAGAATAATAGTTGTAACAAAAGCTGATATAGTGAAATTATTTCTAAGTGAGTTAGGCCCCTTAGTTTTTCCCTTCTTGAGTTTTTCACGTAAAAATTCTGAGATCTCTCAAACTCTTTTACTGTGTGTGTGGAATTTTTGTGCAACGCTAAGACATCGAATTCTCCTACTCTACCAACCCGAAATTTCCTGCATGCAAAAATGACAAATTTAGAGGATTTGGAAATTGTAAAGAAGAATTATAAGAGAATTAATATATTGTTGAGAGAAATCTATTAAAGCTCAGAAGAATTGGCATGCCATGACCCAACCTTTAATCTAGTTAACCTTTTAATATTAGTGGCCAACTCCCTTGATTGAAGAAATGGCAGAAGTAATGATTGGAGTTACATAGTATTATATAATAAAGGAGAGATTAACACTATTGTTTTCTTTTTTTTATAACTAAATTTTACAAACATAAACAAAAAAAAAAGTTTATTTATGAACAAAACAATTTCTCATTTCTATCATAAACTAGTACATAAATATGCTTGCATTTCCATCCCCCATCCCCCATCCCATTCTCATGTGGCTGATCACCTAAAAAAAATTAGTATTTTAAGTGTGAGTTTATACATAACTGATTAATCAATTTAAATTATAAATTAAAAATATTGTTTACTGTTTGTCAGCCAGGTTTAAACAAATGGATACTATTTCATAAAAATTCAAATAATTTAATTAATCATTAATGTTATTTAAATTTATAACATTAGTAATGCAAAATAGATTTATAGAAAATTTATGGTTTAAATATTATAATTATTTATAATTTAAATATTTACTTTTTAATTATATTGGGTTTATTAAGTTATCTTCAAGGAAAAAATTATTTCTATTCTAGCACATTATTTAAATTTACTTGATTAAATTAGCTTTAAATATAAGTTAATTATTTTTAGTTCTTAGAGAAATGTAATTAAATTTTCATTTTTTTTCAAAATTTATTAAATATATTTCATGAATATTATTATTGAGTGCAAGGAACATTCATGACGGCAGAAAGAAAGTGTTTAATGTCTTAGCTTTATATGAAGATCTAGCTCACACACAGATAAAAGAAGAGTTGTAGGAGACACAAGAGTTTTACATGAAAACCTCCAAAAGGAAGAAAAACCACAAGGCTTGGCTTAATTGAAATGATTCCACTAATATATATTAGTGATTATAAATAATATTTTTACTCACAACTAGGAAAGAAATTGATACAATATAAAAGACAAGGAACATAGAGAATAGACTTCAATGTAAGTGATGACATCAACTGATGGCATAAACTTACTTTATAAATGATAACGTGTGTCAATTGTATGCATGAATTATATGAGCATTGAAATTCATCAATGTTGTTGGCAATTGTGTCTTGATGAAGGTAGTCCGTTAATAGTTTGGTGATGGTGGAGCGGTGACGCGCGACATGGGTGCTATGGTGAGTGGCAACCGTGTGGTGGGTGGTCGATGGGTGATTTCACGGATGGTGGACTAATGATAGTCGGTGATGACTAGTTGTGGTCTGATGATGGTAGCCAGCGGTGATTTGATGATGGTGGCTGGACAATGGTCCGACGAGGGTGGCTGGCTACGATATAGCGATGGTTGGTGATTAAATGGAAATCATGGTGATTTGTGGCAGGCGGTACAAGGTATGTGCGGCGGTATCGCCAATGGTTGGGAGTGGCGACCGATGATAATCTGACGGTGGTGGTCCCATGATTAGCGATCCAAATGATAAAGCCATACGACCACGACCTAACGACAATGGCTAAATGATGGTTCAATTATTCTCTAGGATTCTCCAAGCACGAGCTCTTTCCCTCTCCGTTAGGTCCCTTCATGTGAAGAATGAGAGGCAATTTATGTATTATGTGAGTGACATTCTTGTTTAGGGATAAAATGATCTCCTTGATCATGAGATGTATTTTATACATTTGAATGCACAAATAAAATCAGAATTAAGAGATTTTAGTCTCGTTAGATTCGTCTTGTAGAGATGCTCAATATGACTATAAACATATCATATTTAGAAGCTCTTCATAGTTCCAAATGATATTTCAAAATTTTCAATTATATTTTAAGTGCTTAATCTAAGATAGTTTGGACTCATGATCAAATTTTTTTTGATCCCATGGAGGTGTTAATATCTCTATGATGGTAAAAGAGAGTTTCAAAAATTAAAATTTTTATTCTAAGTGATATTTAATAACACATACATCAAGATTAATGCTTAAATTGGGGGGATTTTTTTGATGATATATCAACAATAAATATAATATTTAGCTATTTAAAATCATGATAACACTTAAAAAGGTATGTTGAAGAAATATCAATTTCTAAATCTTGTAAAATACTTATAAAATTAATAATTTCAGTTTATTTTTAGTCTAACTAAATACCAATATTTCTAATATATTTCACGAGAATTTAGTTGATCGGGCATGTCCCTCATAACGACACACAGATATATATATATATATATATATTAAAATCTTTAAATATTAAATTATAGATCATCTAAATGCCAATTTTAACACACTTATGGCTAAATTGAATAATTTGATAAGAAAAACTCATCAACAAGAGTTGATCAATGGATCGATTGAATAAATGAGCTCAAATTAAATCTCAAAAATATAATTAGAAGTATTAATTAAAGGCTCAAATGATTGAACCTATATATTTATAATCAAACCGAGTGATTCAATGAGAGAAATCAAATGAGCTCAAGATCATTTAACTTTGAGATCATTAAAACATTTAAATATCTAAAAGAAAGGTTTATAATCAAAGGAATTAACAGGAATCATATGATTGAGTGTTTTGAGATTTTGGCTAAAATTATCACAATGGTCCCCATTAAAACACTAGAAATAGACTTGCATTCTTATCATGAAGGAAGAGATTGAGCTAAGAGCTAAATTTGAAGTTGTAAAGAAAGTTTGAAGTTAATGACCACCACCAATAATCTATTTATTTTCTTCAAGCTATCGTTGTATGAATTATCTAGCTTATAATACCATATTCTCAACAAAGGAAAAGAGAGAAACTTTGTAATTTCAACTATATAGACTATTTTGTTTTGCGCATTCCACATAAAGAAACTTTGTATTCTCTATTTATAGGTGAGGATATTTTTATAAGCTATAATTTTTTCCCCTATCATTAAGCATTTTCTAACAAGTAACAATTTTTTAAATGCATACATTTAAATTAATTACAATAATAGTTCTTAACACTAAATAGACCTTAAAAAATTATATTTCAAACAAATCATATATTTAACTACTTTATGTGTTATGTAGCCTTATCTCTTTCTATCTTTCTTTCCTTTTCTCTATCAAATTATTTTGAATCCAATGTTTATTTTTATATGCCTTAAGTAAAATTTTTATATATAAGTCTATGCCGCTAAAACCACTATCACAGCTCCAATCTAACTACTATAAGTACTGATTATATGCTAAATTATAGGAATGATAAAATGATGTTTGGAGTTACTATTATTATTTAATAGTGGCATTTTCATACATAATATATAATTTTTATATATTTATATATTTAATATCTAAACATTCATATTTACATAAATATCATTTAAATATTTAATATTGCATCAAAAATAACATCATCATTAATTTTTTAAAGTGAAATACATAAGAATTAAAAATTAGTAAATTTTATGTGTTTCAAATGGTATATTTGTGCTTAATTAATGTTAAGGTGTTATTATTTTTACGAATTTTTTATATTTTAGGCAAAAAAAATTCTCATTTGAAGTAAAAAATTTCTCATTTAAAATTAAAATGAAGAAAATTCAAGTTTTCATGTTTAGCGCCTATGCGCTGCATAATGCAACACCACAATGTTAGAGTGAAAAAAAAATGGCGTTGGGATAAAGAAGACACCATTTATGTGAGAGATAACTAACATTGTGGCACTATATTAACACATAGTAAAGTGCCTAAGGGCTGTAATGAACAACACCCCGAAGCTTGAAGGAGCCCAAAATTAGCTTGAAAATACCTCAAGATAGCGACCAAAGCATTTTGTAGCTAAAGAATTAGAATTGTGGCACTAAATACTTTAAAATTCCACATCAAGATATAGATCAAAGCATCAACGCTAGCAACAAAGGCGCCTAAGCATAGTATACAACAACACCATGGTGCAAGTGCTTTCAAATTTTCAGCTTAATGATCTGTGGTGTTTATTTTCGGATGCGCTGGGTGGACACCACACAAATCTTAGGATACTTATCAAGTGATCGAAGACATTATTAATGATGTACCATCTCGAGATAGAATGCATCACTATAATAGACCTAATCACCCAATAAGGACTCAAGGCAAATAGGTCTTCTAATATAATAGAGATATTTCCCCTACTTTGTATGAAGAAGCAAAGTAAGGTTTATTTTAAGCTGGGTTCTTTAGTTCCCTATGGAGGTGTGCTGTTTATTTTCGGATATATATGGGGGGACACCACGTAGATCGTAGGGGGTACTTATTGAAATAATCAGGTATGACATTGAGGTATGATGTACTATCTTGAAAGATAGAAACATCATCCTACAATGGATCTAATCACCTAATAAGGACTCCTAAGGCATGATGGGTCTTTGAATATACCAGAGATCTTTCCCCTACTTTACATGGAAAGTAAAGCAGGGTTTATTTTAAGCTGAGTTCTTTAGTTCCCTATGGAGGCAAGCCTCTATACTTAATTACATCCTAGGGAATATGATTCCCTAAGAACACTCTCGATTAAAGTTGGAAATTATGGTCTCCAAAGATTTCAAGGCTAGATTATCAAAGAATTGGCTATTTTGGAAAATCAAATGAGATTGTTTAATTGGAAAGACATATTTTGGAATCCAAAGGAAGGTAAGTAGAGAGCACTCATGATACTAGGAAGCCTAGTAATTGCTCCAATTTATCCTATGGTGAGGCCTTATATATTTGAGAGTAGAGAGATTTATTTTGTTTGAGTTAAAATTTTATTATATTGCTAGGGATTATAATCCATCAACACAAGATTATGAAAATGCCTAACAGATAAGGATTTATACTTATAGCTCGAAGAAAACAATTACCTTAGATCCTAAATCTAGGGAGCTTTAACACAAGTTAGAGCATGACCTAAATCTAGCTAGAAAGAAGATATAAGAGTTTATCTCCATAAGAGAGAATAAACCCGTCCAACTTCTGAACTTACAGCTTCCTGGAGTGGCCGCCAGCTAACACCTCCTATGCTCTAAATCCATGTACTCTGGTCTTATATATTGCAAGATAGTTAGAATAATTATTTAATTTAAAAGAAACTAAAGGAGACTAGAGCATGAGTGGTATGAGTATATGACTTAGTCTAAAATACAAATCTTTTCAAATTTTATTACTTTTTGACTCATTCATTTTGATAAAGCTTAAGATTTCTTTATGCCTAAATGCATGAAGAAAGTTGATTGTTAGCAAAATTAAAGAGGGAGTTTTCCACCACAAGGGATGCCATGATCAAGCATTCTCCTATTGTGCAAAGATGGAGATCCTCCATATACAAGGAAGAAGAAATATGATATGCATGAGACATACAACATATATAGGGGATTGCTAAATCTTTTAATTATCTTATTTAAAACAAAGCTTTTATGAGTTGAATAAATTTTAATTGAGTTATTAGTTGGGGTAGAAAAATTAATTTTATCCAAAGAGCATCCGCATCACATTCAAATATTAAATATTAAGAAATTATAAAAGCGTGATATTCTAATGCATCTAAATACAATCACAATCAAATATGTATAAATTGTGTAAAAGAATAAAAGGCAAGTGCGATTTGCATTTCTAAAAGAGAAAAGATGGGTAGTCAAGCTCTACCCTTGTACAACCCGGGTTACAAAAGAATATATGCTATGGGGGTCTTGTTTTTTTCATTTCCTCATTTCTTCATATCTTTTTTCTCTTCCTTTCGATTTGATTTGCTCCAAAGGCATCACAGGGCACCCCAAGGACTAAGCCTTTGGCCACTAATCATCCTTATCCCCATAGCATTAATCCTAATTTTTATTATAAAATTATATTTTATAGGAAAAATTAAATCTAACTACAACTTCAAAATAGAGGTTAGCTAAACATACATTCAATCCCAAGCAATTATATTTATAATTTGGACTTAGCCCCTACACATGAGTAACCAAGCCCACCTATTCTAATTTGGATTATGCTTAGGGGAATAAGCAACTTACAAGCAAAATATTTATATTTATTTCTACGACGGCCCCTTATGCACAATCTCCTATTATGGTGTCTATTTTTGGTATTTTTTAGTGCTTTGTTTGTATGTGTGAGGGGACACCACGTAGATTCGGAGATGTACTTATTAGGAATCCCTTGAGCACTACCCTATAATGGAATAGTGTACTATCTCGAGAGATAGAAGTCACTACCCTATAATGGACCTAATCACTTAATAAGGACTCCTAAGGCATGATTGGTCTTTGAATATACTAGAGATTTTCCCCCTACTCTATATGAAAAAGTAAAATAGAGTTTATTTAAACTGGGTTCGTTAAGTTTCCTATGGAGGCAAGCCTCCATAGTTAATTACATCTTAAGAAAAATGAATCCCTTGAGAATACTCTTGATTAAAGTAGGTGATTATTGTCTCCAAAGAATTCAAAGATAGGGCTATCAAAGGATTGGTTATATTTTTGGAAATCAAGTGGGAGAGATCAAAAGGGGAGAGTTCTTATCAAAATCAAAGGAGATGAGTAGGGAGTGCTCATGATACTAGGAAGCCTAGTGAGCACTCTAATCTATCCTATGGTTGGGCTTTATGTATTTAAAATTGAGGGGATTTATTTGTTTGAGTTGAGATTTTATTAAATCTAGACATAATTCCACAACACAAGATTGTGGAAATGCCTAAGAGGTGAGGATTTATGATTGTAGCCTGCAAAGGGAAACAACAACCTCGAATCTTGAATCTAGGGTGCTTTGGTGAGGACCAAAGCACAACCTAAATCTAAGGTGAAAGTGGGTATATAGTTTACCTCCACAAGAGAGAATAAACCACCTGACTGCTAGACTTATTATCGCATGGAGTAGTAGTTAGCTAACTCCTCCTACACTTTAAATCCATTTAGGCAAGTCATATGCTTTGCTTTGGTTAGTTATTATTTATTTATAAGAAAACTAAGTCCTTAAACTCACTCCCTAAGAGACTAGATCAGGGGTGTGAGTAATGACTTAATCTAATGCAAATTTTAACAAGTTTTATTTAATTTTTGGACTTTTGTTTTAACACATGCTGTAGGATTTCATATGCCTAAATGCATGAGAAATTGATTATGGGCTAAATCAAAAGAGAAATAGGTGTCTTTCCATCAAAGGCTCTTACAGGTTAAGCCTTTATTCTTTGGCATAGATGGAAGCCCTCTCTTAGCAAGAGTGAAATAAAATTACATGCATGATATTATACATCCAATCATTCAGCTAAGGGGTTGTTAAACATTTTATTATCTTGATTTAATTCTAGGCTTTTATATGAGGTTATGAATTATTTTAAAATTGTTAGTGCGATAGAAGATTTATTTTTATCCTAAGAGCCTAATCACATCCAGACCACACAATCACCAATCATAAAGAAAATATTGAAAGGCATGCTACTTTTAATGCACAAGCTAAACAAAGATCAAACAATTTTATAAAGTAATCATAAAATAATAAGAGGCCAGTGTGGCCGAGTATCGTCGTATAACCCGAAAAGAAATATGAGTAGCTGAGCTCTACCCTTATACATCTTAGTATAATGAAAGAATAATTATAATTATAAAATGATAAGTGTTATGGGAGTCTTCATTCTTCATCTTCCATTCTTCACTCTTCATATTTCATTCCTTCATCTTGATTTGCTCCATTTTTTCGTTCTTTTGGCTTTGATTTGCTCAATTTCTTTCTTTCTTTTGGCTTGTTTGGCATGCAATTTGCTCCAAGGCATCACATGGTATATAAAATATAGTCTTATAGCCAATGTTCACTTTAATCCCCATAACACTTATCCTAACTCTAATGTAAAATTACATTAAAAGAAAAGAAAGTAAATCTAGCTACACCTACAAAATAAATATTAGCTAAACACACCATAAAACCCAAGCAGTTATATAGATAATTTAGACTTAGCACCCCACACATGGGTAATCAAGCCCATTTGTCCTAACTCTTATGCTAGCAACCTACATAGAAAAAAGCATTTATATTTTATTATAGATCCCTTAAGCACAACCTGACAAAAGCATGATTAGGCTAATATTAACATCTGACACACATATACACCCTAACATCTAGTCTAAATTAATACATCACAAAACCAAACATTCATCTAACAAAGCACCGCCCTAATATAAAGCTAGTAATGGTGACTTAATCTAATGTGTATGTGTTAAGGCTTGTGTGGTATGTCCTAACTATGCTTTAGGGTTATAATTTGGTGTGAGGGATTTAATTCATAAAGGGTTGATTTCTCTTTAAGTGGTTTAATTCATTTGAAGATTTTACTCAGTATTTTCTTTTGTTTCACATGACCTACACTTAGCAACTAAGTGTTATAAAGAGAAGAAAGAGAGAGAATCTCTCTTTTATCCCTACCTTAAGTCATTTCTAAGGGAAGTTAATTAATAAATTTCCTTTAGTAGATGATCTATTATGTGTTTTAATTAACCCTAAGTTTAGGTTTATTTTAAGTATCCCTATTCAATAAGAAAGGCATCTTTAATTAGATGGACTATCACATAACACACATTCATTCATTTCTTTCCATCATGTATATCCGCATATAAATAATCCTAAGCATACATATACATGCAATGTAAATCTTAGCACACTTATGATGAATGCAAAGAAGTGTCTTTGGAGATTTTAATATTTCATTTTGATTGAGTTATGAATACATGTCTTTATTATGTATAAAGAGGGATTTTCATCCATTAGCTAAATACAATATATAGATTATTTTTATACACAAGATTACGAGTTTCACAACCCCTAGATGTCCAGACTAATATACCACTTTTCTTAGATGCATTTCAATATATGAATAATTATAAAGATAAGAAAATCCATGCAAAAGTTATGTTTTCTTTATTTCATTTTGATTCTTTATTCATTAGCCACATCACCATGCATGTATAAGAGTCTTAGTACAAGGCCATTATTTTCTACACTAAGTACAAGACCTACTTAGGGTTACTTAAAGCCTCGCAGCCCTGGGATGTCCAGACTAATATACCACTTTTCTTAAATATGTATGAATGTACAAAAAGAACCAAATGGATATGGAATCATACAAAAAATTATGTTTAATTTGATTGTATGATTTACATGTGTAATATTAAATTCTTCCTAAGTCTTAACTTGGAAATGCATAGGAATAGATTTAAGCAAGTGTTATGTTCTTTTCAAATGAACTATACACTTACAAATCCTATGTGAATCCATGTTAAAGTAGGGAAAGAGAACTTCATATTACACATCTTATACTATCATCACATGCATGCTTATAAATTTTTGTAATTACCATTACTTCATTTATGATAATTGATTTATTGGTTTTGAAAATAGTTTTTGGTTTAATAGTGATAATAGCCACTCATATTCTTAATTTAAGTCAACACATGCAATTTTGACATAAAAGAAAATATTTTATTTAATTAATTTTTAAAAGAAATGAATGTTTGATTTCATATGGCAAATAATATTTAGCATGCTTGTAAAGAAATAAAGGAATGTAAACACATGATTTCATTCATCCCAATTAATTCCTAAAGATAATCAAATTAAATAAACTATTTAAAATAAGCCAAAATTCTTTAAGGACATTTTTACCTTCGAATTTGATTTGATTTAAGAAATATGAGAGAGATTTGCTAATCCTAACCCATTTCCCCATTTGTGAATTAATTTGGTTTAATGAAGAATATTTAAGTTGATTTTATGTTTTGATTAGGTTAAGGTATGAATTAAATGAATTAATTATCCCTTACCTATATCACCTTAAGTTAATTAACTAATCAATAATAAGCCCATATGATATGCAACCACATGAAAAGTAAATTTGCAATGCTCCTAAGATATAAAAGTGGCCTAATACAATTGACTTATGATTAATAGTTAATTAAGCTTAAGGGATCTCACTTAATTACTTTTATGATTTTTTCACACATGTGAGCCAACTATAATTTCATTATCTCTCACCTTGGGTTATTGATCACCCAAGAAACTACCCAAGATCAATTAAGGGTTATTTAGGTGTGGATGAATTGATTTTTTTAAATTTTAATTTCATTGAGCTTTTAATGAATTGATTAAACATTTTGGTTATGTTTAGAATTTGAATGATGAAATTAACTTAGGGGAAAGGATCAAGGGCAAGGCCTCAATCCTAATCCCTAAATCATTTAAACATCCAATTAGATTTTGATTTCCTTATTTTGAAGATTAATCACTTAATTAATTAATTAGAAATTTTATTAGCCATTAATTAATTTGATTTTTAAAGATAAAGAAGATTTAGGAAATGAATTAGAAAAAGTATTCCAATCACATTCCCTAAGTGATCTCACTGTTCAACAAAGGTGACTATGCTTAAATGATTAATTAAGTTACTGTTCATTCATCAATTATAATTAATTGAATTAAGAGAGTGATTAGGGCTTAATCAAGTGATTTCCCTAATTAAGAAATCAATAAAATCCCAAAAAATAGGGGAGGTAGAGGTCATCCTTCTAAACATCCACAAAAAATTTGGAATTAATTGAGTACTTAATTAAGGTGTAATTAAGTTAATTAGATTTTTGATAAAACCCTAATTAAGCCAAATTCACTTATCAAAATTAGTTAATTATAATTTCCTAAATTCCCCTCTGAAATATCTTCAAAATAAGCCTAAATTTGTATTTTTTTTCTACAATTAGTTATGATTTTAGGAAGCTTTAGGATTAAAAACTAATTAATTAACCCTAATTAAAACCTTAATCTTGTCAGGCCACATGGCTATTGACGTGATGTGCTTTCCATGTGGCATGACGATATTGGTTATTTAAGTAGTCACATCCATGCATTGACTTAGCCGGTGAACGTGCTTTCTCTGTAGGCTGTCTGATCTAAGATCAGACGGCCATGATTTGATCTACAATTTAGAAAAAGAATCAGAGGCTCTACTGTGGGATTTGATCAGATCTATTCATCTCAATCACGCGAGATGGATAGCTCGTGATCTATCCCGTCATGAGTAATGGAAGACGGATGACGTCTATCTTCCCTCATTCGATCCAAGCTCACCCGAGCTTGGATTGCCTCCAAATTCTTTCCACACATTCGAGGAAGGGAGATGCACACATCCAATGATCAATTTTGCATGAGATTCAAATCCTCTTTAAAAGGACCAACCCACATTTCCTTATAGCTACTGTTTTGAGGAATTACCTCACCAGAGCTAATGTCCAGTGGTGCAATGCCGGAGGTAGCTTCGCCTAGTTGAGGTGAGGCCTTGTTGAGGAGCTTTGAGCTTTATTTGGTGTTAGAGGCTTAGTTGACCAATCCACGCACGCAAAGGCTTTGGCTTCGATCAAACTCACACCTCTGGCTACTTGGGAATTGGTTTGGGAATTGGTGGGTGATGGTGTAAGAGGAATTTGGGTTCAATTTTAAAATGGGGGAGTATTGCTCGGGATTGGGATGCCCTATTTCAGCCTTTCTCGGAGGAGAGAAATGCCAAATGGAGAGGGCTTGGGGATCCTTGGAATTTCTCTGCGGGGTTTTGGAATGGGCTTGGACTCAATTAGATGTTGATGTTGAATTCTCATCATTGATGGTGCTCACACATCATTTGACTCACTACATTTTTCGGAGTTTGGGTTGTCCACGAGGGAGAGAGTGATGGGGAGCTACCATGGACCTAATGTGCAAGGATGCCATAGTCTTGATCCAATGGGTGCTCGGTTTTGGTTGAAGGTGAGTCATCTCACCTCCCAAGGATCCTTGAACCTAGGGTGAGTTAGATTAGCAAGGTGGGTCAGGAGAAGGTTCCATGTAGTATCAATGAGCTGCCATGGGGATGGGAAGTTGACTTTAGCTTGGATCAAATGGTTTTAAGGTTTAAATCCTATGCTTTGATGGCTAATTCCCTTGGTGGGGTCCACTTGGCTTTTAGGCTAATTTGAAAATGAGTTAGGACATGTTTGGGTCGGGTTTGGCTAAGTTGTAGGGTCCCATAAGTTGGTTTGGAGGGATTTGGCTTCATTTGGTCAAATGGGTGTCATTTGGGTTAGTTGGGTTGGGTTGACCAATTGGTCAAATCGGGTCAAACCAAGGCTTAAGTTAGGTTCATAAATAATCCTAAGCATACATATTCATATGATGATTTGTGATGTTTATATCTGAATCAATGATTATATGAATGATTAACTCATGAAGAAATCCATGAGTTTTTAGTTGATTTGGGTTTCATTTGGCCAAGTTCAAAAGTTTAGCTAAAAGGGCTAAAATTGAGAATTTTGTTTGATTTGAGTTTGGTTTTGGTCATTTGAATTTATATTTATGAATATAAATGAAGATATAAATGGGTCATTAGAAAATCACTTGAGTTTGGAGTGAATTAGAAGCAAATTTGATTAAGCTTAATGATGTAGGTTAAAATGGCTAACTTGGGTTTTGATTTGGTTTGATTTATTTTTTGGTTATTGGAGGGTGTGTTTCATTTATATTTATGAGTATAAATGAAGGAATCATTGGTTTATAAATAAATCAATCACGTTTGAGTTGATTTGGTTTATGGAGGTAGGTCCATATGGCTTAAGAAGGGTCCCGATTTGGTTCGATTTGTTTTGATTTGATTTGAAAGGTTTGAAATTTCATTTATATTTGTGAACAAAAATGAAGGAATGATTGATTTATAAAGAAATCAATCATGTTTGAGTTGGTTTGAAGGAGTTTTGGCTAAGCACATGAAGGTGGTTCATATGACTTAGGAAGAGATTTAAAAATTTGGAGTTAATCATGAGTTTCAATCATTTGGAATTTGGAATTGATTTATGATTTGGAATTTGATTTGAGATTAGTTTTGATAATTGAGAAAATCAATTGGATTGGGTTGATTTGAATTTGGTTAAGGCTAAGTCCATAAGATAAAATCAAAGGGCTTATGAAGGGATTTAGATTTTGAATTTGGTGGTGGATTTCAATCATTGGATAGTTGGATTTGATTTTGGAATTTGAATTTTAATTTGAGGTTCAAGGTTAAAGAAGGAAGCAATGATTGGGTTTGGGCTATAAGGTAGGCAAGTCTTCCTAAATTCCTATGGCACAACCTATTCTTATGACTAACTCTTCTGAGTCTTTAGGGTTAGGTTAAGTGTCCACCTAATCACTAGAAGGGTCTTAAGACTAAGGAACTCTTAATGTCTATGAGAGTAGATCTATGATGAGAAAGTTGAGAGCTCACTCCAAAAGTGAGGTTAACAAAGGGCGCTTAATAGGTGTGGTGTGATTGACAAGGCAAAGTGCATATACTGGTGTTGACCGAGATGATCACATCGTCCGAAGGATCAAGCATTAACAAAAATGATCCACTCCTAAACCCGGTAGAAGAAATCAAGATCTTAACACAATGCAGCTCCACTCATGCCAAGGGCATAAGGGAGGAAAAAGGGATCCGCCAAGGGATCAAACATGTGAACCTTCCACTGGGAAGCAGGTTCAAGTTATCCACTAGGGATAAGAGGTTTGGATTTGAATGCAAGACATGATTTGGGTAGAGTATCCATTGGGGTTTAGGATGTATGAACCTTTCACTAGGGAAGTAGGTTCAAGTTATCCACTAGGGATAAGGAGGGTTTGGATTTCTTTTGAGAGTGCCCTCACTGGGGAATGCAAGTTTAAATTGGATTTAATTGACTCTACTGGGGAGAAGTTGGGAAGATTGATGTCTCACTGGGAGAAATTGATTGATTTTTTTGTTTAAGTTTTGGATTTCAAGATGGACCATATCAATTTGTGATGGATCGCACTGAGAAGGGGCTATGTCGGCCTAGACCTGTCTCAAATTTACTAATCCAAATGGGTAGTCCACTAACCACATGGTAGAACTATCTGACGTAAGGAGTTTCCTTTCAGTGTACAATAGTTTTGCTAGGGAGAAAGCGTAGTAGACTTATATATCCAAAAGCAAGGGACAACCGCTAGGGTATTCTATTGGATGCAACAAATTAGGCCGACTTAAGGAGACTGCTGAAAGAATGCCTCTAAGGGACTTATATCAACTCAGGAGTAGTCAAGATAATATCATTTGATTTAATTGCATTTATTTTAATTTTAGTTATTTTAATTTGATGGATCCCCTTGGTTAGCGATGGATCAATTAAGAAGGGGCTAATGTCAGCCTAGACATGCCTTAGATTTACAAATCCAAAGGGATAGTCTACCGGCCATGGGGTAGAACTAACCAACCAAAGGGGTTTCTTTCAGTTTGCAATGGTAAAGTTAGGCAGAAAGCATGAGGACTCACATCTTCCTAAATAAGGAACCACTAGGGTGATGCTAAACAAATGGACCTGCTCATCGCTTTAAATGATCATTAAAAGAATGCAGACTTATATCTTTCAAAGCAAAGATGATCATCGGGTAACTTGTGCAACAAGTTCAACTCTAAGGGACTCCGAGAGAGTGTCAAGGGGACTTATCTTAACTCAAAGTAGCAGAAATTCTTATAGGGAGTCTTTGACAGCCCTAAAATATGACCAGGAAAGTGGGGCTTGACTTCCTAATCCATAAGCAAAATATGTTTTGTTTATTTTATATTTGAGTAGACCTTGTTGGTTTATGATGGACCATACTGAGAAGGAGCTTATATCAACCTAGTCCTATCTCAAACTTACTAGACCAAGGGAGAATATCCGCATTTCACTGAACAAACTCTCTAACCACAATGGTGGCTACTAGGAAAGGGGGACTATCCAATCCAAGAGTAACCCGGGGTAGTGTCTAAATGGAGTTGCTAATGATGTGATCCAAATAGAGTGCCCACAGGGGAGGTGCCACTGGGGGCTTTATCTAAAATCCTGTGAAAGAAAGCTTGTAGGTATTCAGGGGTCAACTCAAGGAGAAAGCGCGTGGACTCACATTTGCCAAGAGTGGTGTATCCACCGGGTAGGTCACCGTTAGCATGGCGATAACAAACCAACCTAAGGTGCATGTCAGTTTGCGATAATCAATCTAGAAAGAAGGCCTATAGACTTACATCTCTCCAAAGCGAAACTGATCATCGGGATATTCTATCTCTAGCTCGATAGAGGATATTTGACCTAGGGCGATTACTAAGCAAGAAGTCTTATGTTAGGACCAAACCCAGGCTTGAAGTAGTCAGGAGGAAAAGCGCCACTGGGGAACTTATCCTAAACCTCAAGTATACTTGACCTAATCAATGCATGATGGCTAGCTCATGAAGAATGAATGTAGGCTTACATCCTCTTAAAAGAAGTCAACATGGGGTAGCTTACCGGCTGTGCGGTGAGGCCTACCAAACAAACCAGGTGCTCATCGATTTGTTATGATCAAGTCAGAAAGAAAGCACGGGGATTCATATCGCCCAACAAGTGACCACTGGGGTGACATACTAGCAAGGTAGTATATCGGTCTGACCTAGAGTAGCTAATGAGTGAGTGCTACAGGGGGCTTGCTTCTATATCAAAATATCTAAGAAAAAAGATTTGTGTTTGTTTGTGTTGTGAAATAAGGAATAGGATGCTGCTTGGGTTCTCTTACACCTATCTTAAACACGTAAGAAATGTTACTCCATCCAAGAAAGGATGTCGCTTAGGTTCTCTTACACCTAACTTAGCTATACTAGTTGAAATAGGATGCCTCTTGGGTTCTCTTACACCTATCCTAGTAGTACTAGAGGATTGAATGTGGTTTGTGTTTGTGTTTTGGAGGGTTAGGATGCCGCTTAGGTTCTCTTATACCTATCCTAAACACATCATGGCAGATTCACAAGCAAAAGATATTTCTAACACATAAGAGATAAAATTTGATATGAAATAAAGTTTATTGATGATTATTTTTAAACAAGATTTATGGATAATATTTCTTTAGGTTAAGCCTGTTGATTGGAAGCATCGACCGCTCTCCCTTATAGTTTATAAGTTGATAAGATTCTCTTTGGTAGGCCTTTTCTATGGTGAAAGGGCCTTCCCAAGTGGGTTCAAACTTGCCTCCCATCTTTTGATGAGCAATAATTGGTCTCCTTAGAACTAAAACAAGCTCTCTGTGGTGGAAATTTTTAATATTCCCGAGTGTCTCCTCTCATCTATTTCTCTTTCCTTTCTGAGGTGGAAAGAAGATAAATGATAACATAGAGAATATAAATCACCTTGATCAGATCACACGCAGATCTATAGATGTGCTTATTAGAGTGATCGGGTATGACGTTGAGGAGAGGTGTACTATCTTGAAAGATAGAAGTCACAACCCTACAATGGACCTAATCACCAA